>JAUTBV010052549.1:0-20280 GCA_032361325.1 Lepetodrilus fucensis
TATGTTGATATTTACCTACTCGATCTGCATCCTAATTTTTTTATGTAGCAGACGGCAGACCAAGTGATGATGTATGACATACAAAAATATCACAATCGATGCACGTGCAGTACATTCGCGAAGATCCGCGTGCAAAATTACCTCACGGAATTAGGAGGGTAACGAATATAGGATGTCCGACCATACTAATTTTTATTTTAAAAGTACGGCTAAACTTTACGTAGCACATATAGTTAATATAAAATATATCGCATAAATGAAAGATATTTCTAAGGTATAAACTTATATACATTGTTGTAATCTGGGAATATTTCCTGGTAAACTGGTAAATAACATCTCATAATTATCACCTCGGTGTTGCTTCCAAGAACGACAACTCTAGCAACAAGAATGGGGGCGCTGCAGTCACGCTAGCTGTGTGTGGTACACTTGTGTTTTATTTTACCTGTTGGTAATGCCACATATTACTTAAAGAAGATCACGCTAGATCGAGGATGTCACAATCTGACGTAAGTGAATATGAACACATCTAAATCAATCATTTATTAGTCTATGCGAAGAGACTTTGTCATGCCGTAGATCAGCTGATCAGTGAAATTCAGTCCACGAATTTAGGCGGAAGATTTTGACAGGTTGGATAAAGGGAAGGTTTTAATGCAAAATATCTGTAACGCTAGGGACCCTAGTCAGCAGCTGCTAGTACGGTACGCCATGTTAAGTGTTTATATGAGCGGGAACTATGCTATTATTTGGGTAAAGATCAACTCGAGTATGTTATTTGTTTGGCTTGATCATATTTATTTTTGAGGAAGCACATTATGATTCTCTCCATGCTGGAGGCAACCTGAGATAGAGCAGTTGCCTGTGTAATCCAGCAATGAGAGAGTTAAAGTGACTCATACACCAAATTCAAACCTAAAGAACTGATGATCCTACACCTACAGTATGTACAGTGATTGATTTAGCCTACTTCCAAATGACCTGTTATCGATAAATAAGCTAATTTTCCAGGCAGTCAGTTGTTTATTTACATATAGCTTGTTAGGTTAGCAGGACAATGCAATTTTGACATGGGTTTTTGTTCAAGTTACGCCATGTGCGAGAAACCCGATAAAAAGTCATCACTATTTTCAAAACAAACAAACATTCGTCAAGTAAAATAGTGGATTTCAATGGGTTTTTGTACATATTTCATGCCTCAAAGCGCGGATTCTTGCAAACATATGACCAATAATAAAAATAGGTAAAATCACCTATCTGCGTAAGTTACGCAGTAAAAACTGAGAAATATGCATATATATAACCGTAATTAGTTAAGGTGACGTCACTAGAACTACAATTTATCGATAATAGATCATTTGGATGGAAAACAATCACTGTACGTGGTGTATCATCTTGCCTAGCCCACATTACCTAACTTGATTTCTTTGTATGGTCCCTTGACTGCAAAGCAATCGTTTTGTGGGCACACTGAGATCAAAGCGCTGCGGTCGGCATTGATAGGCCAATCATATTTGCCTTAGGCTCAACCTACTTTGTCACTCAACAACAAATATGTCGCGAGTACTAGAAACTAGTCGTCACCTCATATAAGTTGGTACTGTCACTGGTTCCGGATGTCATATAAAAAAACGGTTTCTCTTGAATGGCTACAAGGGCTTTCATCTTTTTAGGGCCCATCTATTGGACATTCAATCTAAAACTTAGTTTTTATATCGCTCACAAACTTTTACAGCGAATGTATCACCATTTTGGAAGGGACGACAACTCACTCTATCGACAGGGGGTAAATCTGAGTGCCAGGAAATGGTGGTATATGATGGCAAGGTAAACAGAGCTCGGAATTGTACCATTGCCTGGGGGAGATGGTGGTGTATATGATTATCAGTCTTGTTTAATACAAATATGAATGTTGTGCTTGAGTCACTTTAATATTAATTATTATCACTTCCAGCATAAACTCCATATTCACTCACTCTCTCACTTCCAGCATGTGCAGCCAGAGTACATTTCACATAACTTAGAAATTGTTGGCCATAAATGTTTTAAAATATGTAGTTCAAAACAATCTTATGCGATTGCACAAACCTGCTGCTAATAACTATTAAACTATTATTATTATTTCTTTTCATTCCTTCTGATGGTTTCCTTGTCCCAGATGCAATGCTGTTAGACATTGTAGGCCTACTGTAGACTTACACAAATACAAAAAAAATATTCAGGGTGAATATACGTTGAATGCCAAAAAAACATATCTTCTTTAAATATCCTCTTTTTTTCTCTCTCTTTTTTTTTTACACTAGATTTATTGGAAGATCTTATTCCATTTTGTAAACACAAATTAAAAAATATATATTAACTTCAACAATGTTTTCCACGTGCATTACATGGAGGTGAGATCACGAACACTACAACCAGCCTTCTCTGTTAACCCAACTAGAGAGTACAGTCTAACATCCCCAGGGATTAGCAGCAGCTATACCTCAGTGATAGAGAGTCTTCCCTGACCAGATTGAATTACCTAATACAGTTGGCAACTGCTGTCTAAACTTAACACTTATATACCCTACACCAGATGTTCACTCACCATGAGATAACACTAGACTGGAAGAGCCAGTTTTTACTCTCCTCCAGATTGTATCTGTGGAAGTTTTAATTGGCTTTGCAGACTTGTAGGCTCTTGTATTCATGATCTAGAACTCCAGTTACATACCTATATGTATGTATGCAGGTATGTAGTGTTGGGTAACAGCTGCCAGTTGTCATACCAAATGCATTAATAATTAATATGTGCACTGGTTATACATGTTCTATGAAGTTTGTTTATGATTTTCTTTCTCCATATCTTTATTTGATGATGATAAGCTTCTGATATTGGCAGGGGGGAAAAAATCATTATGTCTGTAGAAGTAATTACTTAAACAGAACTTTGCCATTACATGATACAGTAATCAGGTAAGTTACATGTGTATACTGTAATTTTGATAAGAAATATTTGAGAATTTGAATAATTGATTTCACATGAGTCATTGTTGATAGCTTTCCTATGATCATGTCTTTTATTGTTAATAAAATTAATTAATGAATATCAATGAATTAATATGTTGTAAACCTATATAATCTGAATAGTATTAGACATAAGATTGGAAAGTATTGCTACTACCACTACTACTGCTACTACTACTACTACTAATACTAATACTACTGATATTGGCTGGTACTACTACTACTACTACTACTACTTAGTACTACTACTACTACTACTACTACTACTTAGTACTACTACTACTACTACTTAGTACTACTACTACTTAGTACTACTACTACTACTACTACTACTTAGTACTACTACTACTACTACTACTACTTAGTACTACTACTACTACTACTACTACTACTGTTGGTACTACTACTACTACTGTTGGTACTGGTACTACTATTGTTGGTACTGGTACTACTACATGTAGTACTGCACATGTACTAATATTACTACTGCTACTGTTGCTACACTATAATACTACTACTGGTCCAGAGTATACTAGGCAATCTGAAAGTCCTTCATCTTCATACTTCATGAACACATTGATAGTTATATGATAATAAAGTCATACTATTTGTGAGTGTTATCAGTGTTGTATATACATGTCTGTGAGTGGGAGCGTGAAAGTGACACCCCACAGACGCTTATAAATGATTGGTTACCCTGGCTTTATGCATGGAGGGCTAGCTATAATGTCAAGTCATTCCCTGGAATAGGTTTGTTGGATTTATGTATTCTCCTCTCCTTTAATGGCATGGTTAGATCATGTGACGTTTATTTTTTTGTCCAGCATTTAGAATTTAGGTCATCCCGTAATATCTAGAATATGAGAAAAAATAATTACAAAAGCTGATATTTTGCCAGTTTAATCTTAAACTATCAATGCTAATTAATATGGTATTTAAGTGTGTATACCTCCATCAGGCCAAAATAGTCCCCACCATTACCATGTAGACTGATCAAGATAAAAAAAAGTTCACATGGTTCAACAGCTGCAGAATCAGAGTAAAATGTTTCAGTCTTGTGTGTGTGTAGGCCTACATTATATGCAACTCCAATCAGTAAGATTGCTATGAAGAATGTTTATCTTCACCCTGTGAGTTGTATTAGGGAGACCAAATAACATCTTGCCAGATAGTTATATTTTAGGAAAGTATATGCCACCTCCTGCAGGTCTACACACTGACTTCTGTATGTTGAGCAGCCCCTAGGCTTTGATCTGTAGGTTAATGAACCAAGAAAGCCTCTCGGGATGTGATTAAACCAAGGCAGTTAATCTGCAGAATCTCCCATCCACTGCTGTATGTTTGTATACTTTTACCCCAGAGGCCAACTAGGTTTGTTAGTGTTCCTATTCTAAGCTGTAGGCTGCACATTCACTGGAACTTCTTGTGCACTGAGCATTCTGAATCATGACACTGTTGGGACTACCAACATGTATTTCAGTCAGTATGCAAATAATAAATGTTTCTTTTTCAGTTTATCGCTATAAAATTAATATACATCTTGACATTAAATTTCTATTCCACACATATAATATTTTGGGCACTGAGCAAATTACTTAGCCTACAATATTATATACTTGTGATGTATTTATGTATTTGTATGATTTAATGTATGTCTATTTTGTAATGTATGGAGCGGCATTAAAATAAGCAGTTTGCTTGTTTGCCAATCCACTTTCAGTTATTTTTTAACTAAAATATGTTTAAACCACAGACAGACATATTTTCGGTCAACTCGCACTGGGTCGTCTCGCGCCAAGGTTTTAGGATCACCTCGCGCCAATCTCGGGTCACTTTGCGCCAATCTCACATAGATACAATGTGTTAGTTAACTTCAATATTTGTTACTATTTACCGTTTATATAGTAAAAGCCTATAAAGTCGGAGAGAAATATGAAATTGCTACACTTTGAATTATGAATCAAAATACTGGCGCAAAGGGACCCGGAGCCTGGTGCGAGACAACTCTGACGAAATGATTCGGGAAAAACTGGTGCGAGTAATCGGTCAGTGTGTATTATGTTGTATATTTTTCAGAGTATCAGTAGTTTAACATAGCATGTCTCCCTGTATGTAGTGCTCAGTAGTAGTAGGAATGCCAAACATTACATTAAATAATACAGAACTCTGTCATAGACCATGCAGGCTGCAACATTATGAACATTTTTTAGTATGATTTCATGCTCGTTCTAATTAATTTTATATGGAGATTTGTGAACAAAACTTTGAGATGAGCATGAAATTATACTTAAAAACTATTTCGGAAACAGTTTAATAATCTCTGGGCCTGATGATTGATACAGTAGAATGACATTTGTGGAAAGTAAACTGTTAGTCATACATGTAGTTCTACAGTAACTACAATTGTAATTACATCAGTTCTATATGCATTGTTTATGTTGAGTCAAGTAAACCAGTCATTATCTAAGCTAACAGAACTGTCATTAATCATTGAGAACAACTCACTCTATGCCAACAAACGATCATTGATGTTATTGACACTGTTAACGATGAGTTTGTGTCACAAGAAGAGATTATATATATAGACATGATAGATTTAGCATAATATGTATCCACTGTGTTCATGGTGTTGTTTACATTTGTATTGCCTGATTGTTGTTTTCCAGTCCAAATTTGAGGTAATGTTTGTTTAAATTTTATGTTTTTAATTTTAACATATGCCTGAATACCCACAAATTGCATATATGATCATATTTGTGATTAATGATTTGTATAATACAAATCTGACAGTTTAGCATTTTTGGTGTTATTAAACAAATTTAGTAAGTTGTTTCAAGTCTGCAAGACAATCAAAGGCCAATAAGCTCAGCATCTTTCAGTTTTCCCCTGGCTAAATGCTGAAATTGAAATGTGCCAATAATATCTTGCACATGTTAAATCTGGTATGAATGTCAGTTAAGGAAGAGCAAATATCACAGGCAACATGCAAACATTGTCTATCACACAAATGGTATTAAGATGATATATTTTTTTGAGCCAAGATGCCTTTTTTCCTTTGTTCTCAGCAAACATTTTTACACTCAATTTGCCCTCAAACATGTGTTCTGTTTGCTACGAGTCCTGACATAATCCTGATAATTATAAGTTGTCAGCTTCTAAACATAGATTCTACATCTTGTGCTCGGAAGTTTCAGTTTATGACAAAAGGTGATAAAAATAGAACATGTTAAATATTCTATGTATTGCCCAAGGTGTAATTTAATTGTGGGTTGTTTTAACCTCCTCCCCGCACAATTGTTCCATTGTGCATGTGTTTTAGGCATATGCTATATATATGCCTGCAGCAGTGAAGGGGTTAAATGGGTTGCATCTGCTGCAAAGTACATAGTGTACATGACAAAGCAGTGCCACTAGGGCAGCCAATGGAATACTAGACAAGTACATCTATATGTATGTAAGCAATGTTCTAGGGCAATGTTATTAACAGTAATTAATCTACTTGAAATTGAGCAATTACTTTATTAATTTTAATTGTATTACATTATACAATAACATGCTTTATTTTATGTTTAAAGTTGTATTAGTATTATTCAGTTGTGTAAAGCCATAGTATTAGTGTTATACAATAACATGCTTTATTTTATGTTTAAAGTTGTATTAGTATTATACTGCCAACATCACAACACTTATGCGCAAATAATTTGAGATTTAATAGTGTTATGATTAACAAAGTATGGTACCTAAAGTATCTAATATACAACGACTGCAAACTGTATGTATACACAGTATATTGGAATGTGGTCTAAGTAGATTACTAAGGCATGTACAGTCGCTAGACCATGATATAGTATTGTGAAGTGGGTCAAAGGGAATGTCCCCTCTGTTGAGTTATGTACACACTGAGCATACTAGTCCAACAATACACAGGAGTGAGCCTATAGGAGATGACTGCCAAGACTTCACTCTCTGTACCAGTGTACATGGCTGTATACAGCTGTAGTCGGCCACACCTAGCCTGACCTAGAGTTCTGTATGTCACCGCCTCTACTCCCTGGTGATCATACATGGTGAGATACATGTCAGTAGGTATGGTGAGATCTGTCTGAGGTGAGATCTGTATAAGGACTGTGAACTCTCGTGAGATGTCTGCGTGTCTTTCATGATCTCGAGAAATGGCTGTTAGATGTCTACATGGCTGTGAGATTTTTTTTGAGATGTCTGTAATATCTTTAGAGAATTCTGTGAGTGCGAGATATCTGTGTCTGTGAGATGACCTTGTATGTGAGATGTCTGTGTGTACACTGAAAAATGTCACACAAGTGATAATGTGGATGCAGTGATAACAATTGGATGTTATGTAGGGATACACACAAACTGTGTTTTGTGTAACTGGGTTTTGTGTATAAATTTGCGTTGCTGGGTTTCTCAAATACAGTTCTATTGGAGACCATTCTGCCATACGTGATTGTCCAGTAGCAGCATCCATGTCTTGGATAAACTACCATTACCATCATATGCTTATAAAATTAACCTAAGCATGCATATGTGTGTAATGTCCTAAACCATCATATTAGAATGAACTCATAATGTCATAGTTTTAATAATGGTGACATTAAAAGTAGGAATTTGAAGCAAATTACACGTTTTTTGTATTTTTCAGACGTGACATCTCTGAGGAACGACCATGGGGAACTGCTCCTCTGCTGACAGGAGAGGTTCCTTTATGCGTAAACGTGGAAGGAACATTCCAACAGAAGACGAGGACATCTGTGCCTACGGAACACAGAGCAGTTTGGACAAAGAAGAGGAGGAGCGAGAAGCACTGATGAGATCAGACAACCACACAAATGAGAAGGGAGTTGTACCATCAGACAGTGGCATTGAAAGTCTGGGACCATCAACCGATGAAAGTCCCGAGAACAACTGTCAGAAGTGCAGGCAACACTTCCAGTGCGGGCAACAGAAGTTCCTGGACTCTCCGTGTCGATCAGAACCAGAAACGTACTGCTCCTGTGGTCCTAGGAATGCCAGACTTCAGATCTGGCAGAGGAATCTTGTGTGCAAGACTCATCCTAACAGTCCAAAGTTCTTCCGCCATTCGGACATCATTGAAGTCAAGCCTACCAGCTTCAGGAAGAACAAGAAAAGAGGCTGCAACAGAAGGTCAAATATTTCCTGTAAATCCACGGACAGCTTCGACTACGCTGGGGCAATGTTGACGAGTATGGACAATGCCAAGAGTGTTGTGTCGGATATTTTTTGTGATGATATCAGTCTTCAGGCTCCTCTTGCCGCGTTCGATTCAGTGGACGGCCAGCTGGACTCTGTAGAGTTGTCACGGAGGGAAAGAACTCGAAGTCAAATAGAGGACTTGACTCACCGCATATGTCAGTGTGAGATGTATACAAGTAGCAACGGTGACCTAGTTAACCAAAACTCCAGTGATGCCCGTAAGGACCAAGACATCTGGGAAGTCAGAAACAGCTACATCCGTGAGTCGCCTGAACGAAAAATAAGCTGCATCAATGGATTCACTGAGGATGTTCTTAGGACTTCTTTCTCCAGGAAGAATCGACATGGGTTGCCTGTGACAAATGGCGGCGTTGTGAATGGTGATGTTGTCCGTGTTGACCAAGTAGATGTGGAGTTGATGACTCAGACTCGGGACCAGAGTGTGGCAGCTGTTCAGTTAAGGAATAGCATCGCAAGTGATTCTTTAAGGTTTGTATCACAATAGAAACGGAGAAGATTTATTTTTTTGCGATAATTTAGTAAACAGAACTACCCTTTACTAATCATGCTAATCAATGTAATCATTAACATGTAAATAGGAGCTCTCATGACTGTATGCACACAATATCTGCAATATTATTATTTTCCTTCTTTCATCAATGTTCAGTAGCTAGTAACAATTAGGTCTTAACAAATGTAAATTCAGATGGCATATTTTACTAGTCTGTGAGGAATTCTCTCAATGAGATCTAAAGTGCATGAAGAAAACCCTATCCATCTGCCCTACTATATAATACACTGTAGTACTTGTAGTTGTAGACTTGTAGTACACCCAACCTGTGTTTTGGAAATCCTTTCTGGTTTTTTTAACTCGTACTCATTCAACATCATGGTAAATGACTCGACAAATTTTCTGGTTTTTTATTAGAAATGTGTTGAGTAATTTACCATGATAATTATTAATATCTAGCCAGATTGTTGTGAGATGTTGAACAGGTTTATCACTTTATTGTAATCATTATCATAATAATCGCTTGTCAAAAAATAA
Source organism: Lepetodrilus fucensis (assembly GCA_032361325.1). Lineage (NCBI taxonomy): Eukaryota > Metazoa > Mollusca > Gastropoda > Lepetellida > Lepetodrilidae > Lepetodrilus > Lepetodrilus fucensis. The sequence goes on from JAUTBV010052549.1 coordinate 9,287, forward strand.
ATACACAAGCTAACTGTTGCTTTTACTTAAGTTAAATATGAATCATTAGTATACAATTATTTCTAATTAATTCTATTAATACGACCTTCCAGCCATACAGTAGACCAGCCTTCACCTGCTGTCTAAGTTGACCTTGCTAATGGCTTCTATTGATTTAATATATATAGTATAGCGTTCAATTGTTCTCGTACTTGACACGGTACACTTGTTTCCTGTATTGGCTGTGTTGGGCGTACGGCATAATCTGATAATCTGATAATTGTGGTAAACATTCATTGACATTGCCTACCACCATGACCACTGTTACATAGTTTGCTCTGCAGTGTTGACATAGTTGACATTGCTAAAGATGTCGTAATTCCTAATTTGTCTCACTATCATCACCTTTATCGTGATAGTTTCAATTCACTAGGTACTGTAATTCTCATATTAAATTAATTTGAATAGGCTTTTTAAAAAGCACAATTATTGGGAAAATATCAAGCTAGAGATTATCACCATACACAGAGGTCAATATATTATTATTCAGGAAGTACATGTACGTTTAACTTCCATCCCTGATATCATCATGAAAGATTCCTTCTGTGCTGTAAAACAATAATTCACTCACTCCATCCCCAATACTTGATGTTAGTCTTGTCATCCCATCATGTCCAGCCGTCTAGCACATGACATATATATATGTATATAGTAATTGATTGGCAGTATATATATACCGGTAGTGTAGAACAACCAATCAATTTACAGTTTAAATGATTTCAGTATCGTATTTCTATTTCACCACTTGTATTATGTTACACACGAGCCGGACATGTTTTCTTACCAGGCTTACTATAGATAAACTATTAGCTTAATGAATTTACTCAAGATTCTATGAGCATATAATCATTATGATTTAAACAATATTTATTCTAATGAAAGGAAATACACACAAGACATTTAACAATAATATACATAAATCATGAGAGGGGATTGATAAACGGGATGATAATATCCTATATTAATGTCGCTCCTCACAAATAATCATTATCAGATGTGAGATGGAGATGAATATAAATATATACCATATCGTCATGATCATACATGTGAGTGAAAGATTCATGTGGCAATGCTAAACAACAAAGTACTGTACACACACTAACATGTAGTATGCATGCGCTTGCTAATGGAACAATGCATTTATACCTTTACATTTAATGTAGGTTTCAGTATTAAATTTCAACTTGTTCTATTTGCAACGTATACAGCATGAATCATCATGGTCATAATGGACTGAATATTAACCAGGTGAATTGAAAAAAAACATGGAAGTGCAATTACTGGTGTAGATTCAACTTTCAAGTTAGATCCTATCAAATATGTTGAATCTGTGTCGTTTACATGTAAGTCATGATATTCCTGGTATAACCTGATAACTATTGGTCATCAGTATACAAGTATACATAATTAGATGTAATTAAATATTTTTGCTACATAAATATATGTTAAAGTTAGATAGCATTCTCACTCGCCAGACAGCCCAATCCATTTCTCAAGACTCATAACTTGTTAACCCTCTTCCTGATGGATTAAGCATAGGCATGAAGAGGGGTTAAAGGTACCTTATCGGGCTAGTAGAATTTTCATGTTTTGTTCTTTATATCATTATTCAAGTGAATAGTCAGTACATTTTAAAGTTAAGTTCCATCCCTGTGAATCATGTAAAGTTGTCATATGCCAAGAAAAGATATATTTTAATCTACGTTCACATATTCTTCATTATCAGATTATTTATTTCAGATGGTAGAATGCATAGCTAAAAGTGCCATTTGTGTCATGAGGACTTGCAGAAACTCAGAATGTCTTGTGCTATATATAAAAATATCCCCCCAAAATATTATCCAATAAGATTCACAATTGACAATTGCAGGACAAGTGTGTGTGAATCTGAGGACAGTCTTGTTCTGACTGGGGTCAAGATGTCCAAGGATGTGATGACAACGGTTGTCGGTGGTCAGGAGATGGTTGTCATGACTACTCACGCCTACTGTCAGCTGCTTGACGAACTCCATACACTGAAGTCTCAGCTCGCAACACTGTCTGACCTCCTGCAAGTAAGTCAAAGTCGTCAGTTATTGTCGACTTTAATTTTATTTATATATACAGTTTAATGTTAATGTATGGAGTAGTGATGGGGACATCCTGTAGATTATGTCACCATTATCGTAAAATTCTAATAATAGCTTTCCAGAGATAACGTTTTTGTCATATTACATATCCAACGTTAAATAAAGTTTCTTCTTCTTTATTCTCAATGACCCTGGACACTGATTGTATCTGGGTATCGTTTCACAAAGTTCTCATATTTACTACCAGACCATTTATGCACATACTGAAATAATCTATTGATTCATGCATATAATACAATTACTTTCATTCAATGCTTGTTATTTCTTCTTTTGTTTCAGGACAATATCAATGTTGATGAGCACTCTTCAGAAGTTGATTAGCTATTACCTGATTCCAGAACTCCAGACTCGGATGCTACCAGGTAATTAGCTAGCATTGAGTCAGGTTTCACCAGTCATGGTAAACATTATGCTACATCAGTATGATCTGTATTCTATATAGACTGGGGTCACTGGGTGGCTTGCAGACATTCCCTTCATCACGTCTTGGTGAAAGATTCCTGCTGTGACGTAAAGCAATAATTCACTCACTGCTTGTCAACCAATTGTTACCTCACAGTCTTGCCTAGAGTTGAATGGCTTTTAGTCTAGATGTCAGTGCCAGTGACAACATAAAAGTATAACATGTTTGCTATACATCAGACTAAGAGGAAATGTATCGTAAATGTTGGTACCTACCTCTCAAATAACATTTAGATGAGATAGTATGTCTGTTACAGGCTCAAATCCACATGTATCTACTATTCCGGTCATTGTCAGTGTTGGTTCAGTGTATGTTCCTTTGTCTTACAGATCCACCCAAACACATCCATGGTGGCTCCTTGTCCACGCAGCCGACATAACAGATGATACTAGCACAGCCATGTTTAGTCAGATGATCACATTTCAGCGACAACATATCTTATATCTTAGTCATTGCTCACAAATCAGTCTTCGGACTAAGATAACATTTGGTGTTTAGTGAAAGTCGTGGGGTAGTGGTTTGAACTTAACAAAGTGCACCACATTTAACCCTTTCCCTGCTAGATTTGATACAGGCACTGTTCTTTAGGGAATCCCCTGTTGCCTCCAGCATGGAAAGAGTTTTTCTTTTTCAGCTTTTTAAACTTTCTATTTTCCATTTGACCACTCACAGTGGTATAATTATGGTAAATATATTACGACATTGGATTATTAGCTGCTAACACAGAATTGTTTAAATACATATGACAAGAATTTACTTAATTTAATCTTGACAGACATTGACTGCGACATAAATAATTAAAGTGTGTGTTATTGAAAACAGAAAAATATATGTATTTTGTTGAAAAATTGAGAACTCAAAATTTGGGGAGCCAGTTCACCAAGTCAAACATCTTACCTGTAACCCTCTCCCTGCTGGATTCGACAGACATAGCTCTTTAGGGCATCTCTGGTTGTCTCCAGCATGCATATGTTTAAACAACCCTGCCCCGGTGTGCCTGATAAGGTTCTTGATAAGTTTGTATCACATTGATATGAATATTAAAGGTTGACATCTTCTATCCTAAGGTGATCAACAACAGCAGCTTCTTTGCTTCTGACCCATACAGTGCCACTGTATGGCATTTAATTGCAGTTCATCATATATCAGATTCTTAATTTTTGGTGAGCTAGGCATATTTGTTTCCAAATCAAATGTCGTAGCAAATGGGTGAAAGATTCCCGTAGTGATGTTAAACTCCATATTCACTCACTCACCAAATCAAATGAGAAGTTGCTCTTATTGCAACATTTCATTTAGTTTAAGAAGTCACTTACTACAACCCATCAAGCAGAATCAGTGAGGGTTTGTGTCCTATATCTATTTAATTTATCTTATATATAGTACACATCTTACATATTTATTGTCTCAGGGGACAGTAAGATCTCAGAAGAGCTCATATCATTATATTTAACTGAACAAATTATTACAACAAACATGCAAACAGGATATATTATTCATATTCATAATGAGTCAGTTTTATGTGTTAAATTATATATTTATTTATAAAGTTATATCGACTTCCTGAGAGGTCAAGTGCATATGTTGTTGCTGCAATGCTTTACCACTGTACACACACTAATCTTTATTTTTAGTTGCCAACTTTAATAGTTGTAATAATCCCAAACTATTTTAAACAGCATCTAAACTAAGTTGAAATCAGTTTTCATTTACAGAAATATTTTAAATATTAATCTAAGCTAACAAATATCTCAATGCTAATGGGCAACAACTATATCTCAAATGTTGTGTTGCCTATTTTCAGCATGAAATTGTTTGTATCACCAAAGATTTTACAGTACTTTGCTTTTATCATGGTACGTACAGCTAAGAGTCGGATGAATCGGATACTAGTATAATCAGTGCGTTATTCCGTCTACTCACTAGTCTCGTGCAAAATGTTCACTGCAGATATTGAATACCAAATATCTTAGCAAGAGAACTGCTGTAGTGGCAACACATTTTCACATTAACAAAGATGTGAATGAGTGATAATTGACATGTGCAATATAAGACTATACCTTGCCATGACATGCTGTCTCTCCACAATTGCGTACAATATCAATTTAGAAATGTCCAGAATTTGAAATGAATACTATTCTGTTATGTTGTACATACAAACAAATGTCAGATTTTTACCAGGATTGCGTTCAGCCTACACTACATTTCTCTCTGTTGCACAACAGTTTACTTGTTCTATTATCTGACATGTTACGTAGCACAAGACACAACCTGTTCAGATAGATTTTATGTGTACATGTAGAACTAGTGGTGCTGCTATGCTATTAGGCCCTGTTGTGTTTTTTAATGGGGTGGGGAACAAGGCGACAAATAGATTTGATACATGAGCAATCCGATTTTCTATGGATCTATTCAATGAACTACTTCTTTCTATTCAGAACAGAGTTTTGTAGTGTATGAATAGTAGTGTAGCCTGGATTGTATGCCACCTGGACACCATACGTTGTCAAGTAGTTTTATTGCTGGGGTACTGGGTATTTGGTTATTTAATACAAATTGGTAGAGATTGTTGTATGTGCGCTTATAGTTTTGGTAGATGTAAATTTGATATTTATTAATATGCAATTTCCACCAATTGGATTCATTTAAGGATTGACTGGAATATATTTTGTGTTCATCGAGGTATGAATGTAAAAACAGATGTGCAAACTGTTTGAATCCGCACATCGGTTTTTACGTTCATACCTCGATGAACGCCAAAAATATTCCAGTCAATCCTTACAAATAAATAACATAACATATTTGTGGGAAATTATTTGATTCAATAGTCTGACATATTGTATCAATGATTTTAGTCTACATTTTATAAGCGGCGAATTAATATTTTGCCGACGTCAAGTATAGATGACATCATATAAAACGTGACATCACAATGCCACCTAGAAAAATTTCGTTGGAAGTATGAATGCGATGTTTTGGGGTCACGTGGACCAATCAGATTGCCGGATTCACATGCTATTTATTTATTATCATTTAATTCTAAAGAAGTGTAAGCAATCCTTTTATTCAAGGAGTTATTAAAATTGCTTAAATTCGAACAACTGTACTGGTATATTAGTTTTCAAATGTTGTGAATACAACCTTTGTTGCAGAATTTGCAACGATGTTTAGAAATAATGATGTTAGTTATAGCAGATTTTCTAACTATCCTTACTCCTTAGACATTGTTTGACATCCTAGGGTACTCATTGTATTGTGATATGCTCCAATATTTAATCTGATGCTAGTCATTTAATTGATGAATGTTGATTGTGGAATTAAGATTTGTTTCTGCAATGGATTGATGGGCTTAAATACTCATGGATCATGGACCAACATGTCCTTAGTTCCTCAGCATGAGCTAAGGCCATCAGCATGGACTAAGGCCATCAGCATGAGCTAAGGCCATGTATTGCTCAGTGCGTGTTTCTATTAATGCTGATTATGTAGATCCTGGTGATTGGCCTGTAGCGGCAGCTAAGCACATTCTGATACATTTTATGTACTTTTCATTATACAACTTACAAGCATTGCAACAGTAGACAGTGGGCCAATATTTCATAACCAAATGTACACATTTTTCAATTCGTTTTACATTCTAGTACAAACTAAATGCCTTCATGTCAATTTATATCATATTAGCTAATCGTGTTGAAAAATGAAAATGTTTATATGTGTGTACTTAGAACATCTTGCTTAAAATTGGGACCAATAAATATAATGTTGTAGTGCACACGGTGGTTCAAATATCAGTAGCCTGTCTACTCATTTTCAAAACGGTGATAAAAATATGAAAATCACTAGCTTTCAGTAGGATAAAGGATTTATTGCCTTTTTGATTGATATGCATACATTTGTACTAAATATATTGTAATATTAATATGAAAGTTGACATGTTATCTATTGCATTTTAGCTTTAATTTTGATTTTAGTTTAATGTATATGTAGCATACCTATTGAAAAGAAAATAACATGAGTAGTATAGTCTTGTATAATGTCCACTTGCTTTCTATAGATGATATGTACATTGTATCTTGAATATGTCTAATTTTTCAAATTGGTAAAGGCCAGTTGTCAAATATAAATCAATGCTCAACATGTGGTATTGAATTATTATGATAATGATTTATTATTGTTTGGATATTATTTCAATATTTAGGTTTATATTATGTACAAGAAACTCTTCAACTCACTTTCTAGTCATACATATCAGACAATTGTGATTTTATTTATTTTCTATTTAAATAGGATGTATCTCTGCATAATTCTCTAATATTTGTTTCCTCTCTCATTTACACTGCAATGCAATTTAGACTGCTATATTGTGAGAACTAGCTTATTAGAAGATATGTTGATGTATATCGTCATTTTCATGTTGTCATTTACTATGTTAATCCACAGAAGTATCCATTTTTATTGCACAATTTCATTGACATGTTTTCTCATTGGTTTAGATCAACGTGTGCTTTTTCACGACTCATCGATCAGAATTTGCAATGCTTTGTCAGATATTGTGGTTGTACTTCATTTGTAAAAGTTTTAAATATGTTTCCACATTTTCATTGTTATGTTGTGTACATGGGTTTTCATGAACACAACTGACGTCATTCAAAGACGACGTGGACAATAATTCTTCCAGAGCTCTTGTTACTGACCAATTTATATTTAAACAAGCACTGTTGAAACTCAATAATATATTTTCCCACAATGGCGAAATTAAAGCTATTCAGATATATATATATGTGTTATTATGTTTTGTATTTTTAGTTGTGCTGTAGCGTAGTTTTTTTTTCAAACTTTCTAAATGACATGTATTATCATTATCTGTCACATGTTGTTGATTTTAGATACGGTTCAATGTGAGTCGGCGAAGTGTACATACAATCTTCAATAATGAATATGAAGAGATATTGGGCCACATTCATCAGCTATATGACGCCTTCTTGTACTATCTGTAAGCTAGATCTGACACAACTAAGATGCACCAACTAAAGATGGAGTTCTAAATATTCAATACATGTATACAGATTCAAAATTATCTACAAATTATGATGTATACTTTTCGTTATTCATCATACTGCCCAGAGTGCGGAAGGTCGGTGAGTCAAACCCAGACTGCGTCATACCAAAGGATGTTAAAATGTGGTAGTTGCTGTCCCCCTGCTTGGCGCTCAGCATTAAAAGGAAGTATATAGCAACGGCTGGTGGGCTCAGATTCAGCTTAAAGTGTCTGAGTGAGAGATCCTTGTTAACTGAGACTTTGATATTCCATGTGAGCTAGCAATATAAAAACTGGTGAAAATCCAGACTAGCACAAGCAGACAAATACATTCTCCGCTCTCCAGGTCCATGCTGTGAGACAAAATTAATGTGTCCCAAGGAGGGACCAGTCTGCCGAAATCAGCTAAGCTGGAAGGCGACTGTCAACGCACTTAACACACACGTACACATACACACAGACACACATGCATGAATATTACATGTATATTATTATTAGTGCAATTAAATATACTCTCCCGGGTGAACATCATGTCTTAATTATATCGAATAAGTTGCTCAGCAGTATGCATCGCCCTGTTCGTAAAACATTGCCCACCATTAAACCAAATAGCCTATTTGTACCGGGGATTTGACAGTGGTAGCATGCAGCTAACTTCAAAAACTATCGATAGAACTGGCAGAGTGCTATCCATTAATCAGCTGCAATTAGTGTATCAATAGATCAGATACGGTCTGAATTACCCAGCGAAGTGTTATTCATGTCCATAATAAATGTGTAAGCGCATAGATAGTAGTAGAACATCGTAGCCCGTTCAAATAACATGAATACCCAGTAAAAGCAACAAGAATACCATGTTCAAATAACATGAATACCCAGTACGAATCACATGAATACCCAGTAAAAGCAACATGAATACCCTGCACAGCATTACTACTATACCTGTGGACTACCTCGAGATGTTGCAACATCAATACCGTCCACGTCATCGTATACAGCATCAATACCGTCCACCTTACACTGCCAGTGTAGGAAGACCTGGGTGGGTTCGTGTCAGTTACACATACGTGATCGACTGGACAAATAGATCCTCCTTTACGTCGGTCACCCAATACTAGAACGTCAATAACAAGTTCCACCTTGTTTCCCTTCAAGAACGGTTCTTTAGAGGTTTCACGAAACATTTCACGAACATTATATTACTCTACTGTCTATGGGCAGGATGGTGGTATACGCTGGTGTATGCACGTTTAAATTAAAGTGCCAGTATTAAGAATGGTTTTAATATGTTCTATTGGAATTCGATATTGGATACTTTCCTTTCATGGATCTATGGACATTTGGATTTAGAATTGGAGGCGTTAGATCAAAACATGAACTGATTAGTCATATTCCCAAAAGGACAAGGATATACTACTCAGATTGTTATAGGAATGTTCATTCATTCTTTATCTGTTCAACGATCTCTTCTAGACAAAACACAACGAGGAAGCTTGAAGGGTCCAACGCTTTAATTATCAATAGGAATACACGTGAAATCTGCTTGTGTATGCAGTTATAAGTGAAGGCGGATGCTGCGTGTAAATACGTAATACTTGCACTGCAATTTGTGTGTGTGAGTATCTCCAGGTGGCTGGACAATACACATCCGAATCAGGACTAAATACATAGAAATACTCCATTCAATGTTGCACAACTATTTAATTCACGCTTAATCATTACTATGCGGCACCGACAATAAGTCCACTATATGCGCTGCTGGCACCAGGTTTTTTTATCGGTCAATATTATTAAAGATATCCATAGATTTATTGATTGTGCCTCTCTTGGAGTTGTTCATTCGGAATCTTCATACGGAGATTCTTCATCTCACATATTCCAGTAGGGTCCTGTTTGTCCAGGTGTCGCGCTGCCACCTAGCGGATTATACGGTCATTAGATGATATATTGATCCACGTTCATCAATCACAAGCGAGGACGTCCATACCATTGTTTTCCTTAGTTCGGGGGTAGAGTCCCTTTATTTCCATACAACGAATATTTCTTATGTAAGTATGATATTAATTTAACTTTATTACGCGTTATGCTTGTAGTAGGCCTACTAGACCACTATTTCTTCTTGATTATTAGATGAACGGCTATTGTCTTTCGTATTCTTATGTATCGTATTATCAACATAATATATTGTTGAATGAATTGAGACATATAACGGCAATGGGAAGTTGGTTCCTTTTTCCTTTTTCGATATTCAACATTTTTCAAACTTGTTCTAATTTTGTTTTCCTTCTCAATTATGAAACTAGCCATTTATAAGCCACCAATGGCAAATATTTAATGTATTAACACCAAATTTCTCTCACGTACCGTAATTCTCATAACTACTACACGAAAAATCACGAAAATGCTTAAAACGTGCCTAAACCGGAAGTGTGCTCATATGACACCTACATAGGCTGATAGGCGCTATTGAGACATTTACATTGCACATATCAAATCTGAATTACATAATAGTTCATGTACCGTAGAACACTAGCTTCTTATTCAAAATGTTGAATATCGAAAAAGGAGCCAACTTCCTATTGGCCATATAATCAGATACGTGCAGTACTATTATTTTTGACAATTAATACAAGACCTAAAATTCATTTTCATTGGTTTCTTTTAAAATTGGCTATTGTATTATGTTATCCATTCATTGATTATAACATCGAGTACACACGAGTTATGTACAAATCGGAACGTTCGTGTTTTATATTATTTGCCAATATAATTGTCTGGGATCACTAATTAATTACTGGCATGTATCTATATTTATTGTGCATTACTCTGTAACAGTTCAGACCACTGGTTCTAGTATTGTAACTATTATTACATTAATTCTGCTATCATTTCAGTTCTTCCTAGAGCCATGTTGTTCTACATAGCCCTACTTCCGGTCGTTCATGCTCTCCATGTTAACATATGTAAGTACAACTCTTCAAGTGTCTTAGTGATGTGGGATATGGTTAGATGCGATGTATTATGTGGATTCATGTTTTTGTCGCGTTTCTTGTAAGTTATACATGTAGGATACACACACACCTCGGCAATTTCTTTTCTCTCTCTCTCGCTCTCTCTCTCTCTCTCTCTCTCTCTCTGTCTCTCTTTTTCTGTCTTTCTTTCTGTCTATCTCTCTCTCTCTCTCTCTCTATCTCTCTCTCTCTTTCTCTCTCTCTTTCTCTCTCTCTGTCTCTCTTTTTCTGTCTCTCTTTCTTTCTTTCTGTCTATCTTTCTCTCTCTCTCTCTCTCTCTCTCTCTCTCTCTCTCTCTGATTTTATTATCCTTA
>JAUTBV010052660.1:0-20267 GCA_032361325.1 Lepetodrilus fucensis
GACAGTCAGGCAGACAGACATATATACATAGAGACAGACATATAAACAGAGAGACAGACAGACAGGCAGGCAGGCAGACATACATGCAGGCAGGCAGGCAGGCAGACAGACAGACAGACATACATACAGACAGACAGATAGACAGACAGACATAGATAGATAGATAGACATATAGATAGATAGATAGACAGACAGATAGACATATATACAGACATACATATAGACAGACAGACAGATAGACAGATAGACAATCATGGTTTATCAATAGGATGTGCTATTTCAATAAAACATTCTACTATTACTAGTATACCATAAATTTAATGTAGTGTTAGATGGTGAAATATATACTCGCCTACGACTGGAAAAGCAATCTTAAAGTAAATTTCCAGAGGTATTTTTCGTTTTCCTGGAAGCGGGTAGCTGAATATTGGAATGAAGACTTTCTTCTCGTTCCGTCGCTGAAGTGATGAATATCAGAGAAAATGAATAAACGGATGTTAGTTAAGGAATCGTTGAATACCTGAAAGGATGGGCCAACAACAACTATTCTCTGTTTAATATTAGCATTTTAGGGAGCAACGACTCGTCTAGCGTAGTGACGTCTTGTATTTTAGCAATCTGAGCAGTTTGCTTCCATTCAGAATTTTAGGTAACGTGCCTAAACACGAAGCGAACATCTAGAATATGTTGGTAGAGAAGGACATGCTGTGATAATACTAGTAATTGTTAAAGATAATTATGTTTCCGTCAACTAATTGATTAAATACCTACAATCATGTGGCAACTGGCAATGTTTGCATCTTACCATGATGTACTCTCTGTAACAGTTGAACATCCACCATAGCGATAGCAGAACGAAAAATATGCCCTCATCAATGTGGCCCCAAAACGAACCCATAATTTACCTATTTCAACATAAAAATATTATTTCAGTTTATTTTTGGCGTTACATTTGAGTAGTAGAATACAATTGTATGCATTACTTAACCTATATTTAAGTAGAGAGGAAACCTCATAAGATACAATAATAATAATAATAATAATAATAATAATAATAATAATAATAATATTTCAGTTATTTTTGGCATTACATTTTGGTAGTAGAATACAATTCTATGCATTACTGAACCTATAAGTAGAGAGGAAACCTCATAAGATACAATACTACTATTACTACTACTACTACTACTACTACTACTACTATTACTACAACAACAACAACAACAACAACAACAACAACAATAATAATAATAATAATAATTATTATTATTATTATATAATACAAAGAAAATTAATTACCTACAGGAATAATAATTACCTGACGCGTCCCCGCAGCTAGCTACAATAATCCGGAAGCGATGTGTTTAAGAAACTTTAAAGTGACTGTGACAAGGACAACAATTAGCGCCACTCGGATATGACATCCGACCCCCCAGGTTCCATCAGCTGGAGACCTGCTTCGAAATAAACTGCTGTACGTGACACGCTAAAAGTACACAAAGTAGACTATCGAGAAACTGTGACACAATACTATAGTTTTACATGAAATGCATTGACACCCCTATTTTGCAGATTATTTCGGTAAATACTTCATGGCCTAACCAAAATTAAAAAATAAAAAATATTGCACCAGTAATACATTTTTTGTTTATAACGATTACCAAATATTTTGAGTAGGTATTATTTTATGCAGAGGGGCGACGTTCGAAAGAAGGAACGGGTAAAAAGGTTCGATTTGCACGTGCTGATGCTCGTCTTTACATACCCGCACGTGCAAATCCAGCCTATTTGCCTGTTTCTTCTTTCGAACGTCGCCCCTCTGCATAAAATAATATGCAAACATATTCCCCCTAAGTGGTACCAATATCCATATTGTTGGGGCCTGGCTCATACACTATATCTATTTACGGAACCTGCAAGATATTTCTAAACTATACGTTTTTGAATCGTACAGTTTGAAAAGCAACCATTTGGAAATGCGATGTCAAGCATAGAAAATTGCGTGTGATGCGGGTAACTGCAAAGAGATGATGTAATGCTATAAAAACTGAACACCCAGGTTCAACTGGGATGTTGGTAATTGCATACAGACGCAAATGTTTCTCACTTATTCTCCGTTAACGGTTACACTTGCTATTGTCGATCTTTGAGTATTGAGGAACGTAACAGGTAGACTACTAGCAATACTACATTGCTTAAGTTTACTTTAAATGTAGACATATTTGTATATTTAACGGCATTGTGAATCCACCACTTACCATCATCTTACCATAACAGACACCCGCATCCTCACGATGTTGACACTTTCAGTTACCCGCACCACACGCGATTTTCAATGCTCGATATCTCATTCCAAAATAATTTATTTCAAAAACTGTACGATTCAAAAACGTATAGTTTATAAATGTCTTGCATGTTCCGTAAATGGACATATACAAAATACTCTTTAAGGCATAATATCACAGATATTTATGGTTGTTTTGGACTAGTTCTTCGCTATAACTGCAAAGTAAATTCACTTGACATACATAATTATCATGTTTGTACTTCCAAAATGCTTTTCACTGCTGTGTGTTTGACGAATCTTTACTGCAATCCTTCTGCGACTCTTAGAGTAGGGTTTAAATCAAACACGGCCAACGGCTCTAGAGAGCATAGAGATCAAACTGTTTGCTCGCACACTCGTACTCAGAATAGAGATGCTTCAATGACAAGATAAATAGCGGAACGTTCCCCTATTTAATATAAAATATGATTTGTTTTATAACTATCGAGTGCCGGGGGATAAGTACATCACTAAATAACAACTTTTGGGTGGATAAATCAAGCGTAATTAGTCTCAGATCAAAATTTGTTTGTCCGATTATACATGTTTATCAACTGTGATATTATGCCTTTAACTATTGCAACTGAGTATTTTTCAAGAATTTCTGAGTTTTCTCAAAGTTTTGTAAAAACTCACTTTTCTTTTGGTGACTTGTTTTTATTTCTTCAAGAAATCAGACAGAACTTGTCATTTTACAGAGATGAAATATAGATTCATGCATAATAATACAAATATTGTTTAGAGTTGTGATACATGAAAGTTATACATAATCATCCAGTGATGAGTGGTACCAGTATGTGAATGATGCCAAAGAGATGGCAGGACAATATGATATCGTACAACTTCCAAGCAATACTCATGCTCATAACGAGATGTCTATCTCTGTCTGTCTGTCTGTCTGTTCAACAGATCCAGAAGTTCCATGTCATTTTCTGTACATAGAATTTGCCATAATTAATACTCCTTTTTCATCAGCTCACAAGTTTAACCCTAACACTATGTGCTACGGGTGTTGCAGGTTTCATACTATCTTAAAGTGACAAGCAACAAATGAGTAAAATAATATTTGAAGTCAGCTATGTGTATCGACTCTTTAAAAAAATACTTATTATCTAGAATATTTCGAAAATAAATAACTTTTTCATAATTTTCATAAATTTGTAATGGAAATGGAAGATAATATAACACAACTGAACACACTGTTTGCCAGTCTTTGTAAAGAGCATCTTTAAAGGATTTGTATATACTAAATAGTACTATAGTACTAAATGTGAGTATTGCCTTTATCCATTTACTCATGGTTTTGTCTAAGACTTGTAGTCTATACATCATCGCATATGGATGTAAAACATTACGTTATTCACAAACTCACTCACTATATAAATACATGTAGGTGCTTTTGTTCCAATTAATGATACTATTCCTATGTTCATTGCATATGTATACAAATATATTTTGCAATATCTACCCTGATTGCACAATTATCAAAAACAATATTGCATATCTATGGTAAATTTCTGCATGATTCACCTAATATAATTCGATATTATTTGCCTAATTAGCAGGTTTATGCAGTTTCCTTTCATATAAAGGTTAAGTATTCTTCTTTTTTTTCAGTATTAATTACAGAAGTCTACAGTTTGGGGTTTTCAATTTTGATATATTTATAAGGTGTCTATGCAATTGTATTTTGAAATATGTTGTTTAGTTACATTTGTAATAGTAGTAGTGAGGTTAGGGACAGTCATCTTGAAATATAAGATGGCCGCCATCTTACATTTAATATTGTCAATATACTGGGACTAAATGACAGTATTTGGGTAGTTTTTATGATATTTTGACTCGATACTATTAATGTCATCCATTATTATTTGCCTTCATGTATATATTAAAAGCTACAGATAATCAAATGTCATACTTTTATGACAATTTGAACAATTCTGGGTTGTTTTTTTGTCCGTTAGTTTATCATAGTACATTCCAATGTGGGGGTAAATAGCTCTTTCAACAATTGGAGGTTTGTGTACAGTTTGAATGAGGGATTGTTGAGATTGGTATTATTATGTAAATACTATGAATGAATTGTATAAATATTACTATTTATGTATTGTGTAAATATTTTGTATGTTTTATTACCTTGCAATCTTCCATGATAGTTATGAATATGTGTGCCAGTGTTCCCCAAGATCGGTTGTTAAGCGTGTTTGTCAATGTAATCTGCATCATCATTTATCACACAGGTGCCATCACCCAATAATGACTGATATGAGAGAAGATAGGTTATACTAGTACAGTGTATATACATTGTACTGTAGTTAATCACTTCAAATATTTATGATTGGTCAATTCCATCATGTGACCTTAATGGTCAATGCTGACAAACACTCACCATATTATATTGTGATGTCATCATGAGCATTGCACTGCTATGAAAAGTGCTGATTTAATTATATTGGGTGATAAATAGAATCTCACCCTCGTGTCTTTTGATATTGTTGTTATCCTAACCTTTCATAACATTTTCATAAAAATACTCTGCAAGGCCTGGTTCCAAGATTACAGACTTTTTGAGTATGATCTCAAACTCAAATTGTATATGGCAATTTGTGAACATAAATTTGAGAAGCATGAGGGCCTAGTAGAACTAGTCAACAACGGTATCAAAACACACTCAGGTGAGATTCTCTAATTAAGTAACCTTCTCCGTACTGGTGGCTACTGGAGATGCCCAGCCTATAGAACAAAGTAGTCCTGTTGAAAACTGGTGAACCATGAACTACGAGTACACAGCATATCAGTTTTGGCAGATGTTAGTGCATTTTGTTCACCAGAACGGTTACCACATACTAGTATATACAGTAGACCTCGTATATATTGGCCTAGGATAAACCGGACACTCGCCTATAACGGACTGAATCTGAAGTCCCGGTCCTGTCTAACGCTAATTACGACATATGCGTATAACGGACTTCGCATATAACTGACACAAATAGGATGTCCCAATGAGTACGTTATATGTGAGGTTTACTGTAGTAATTTCATTTGAGGTTATGACCAATGGAACGAGCAGTGTATCAAGGAGTGATGCAAAGATCATTGGATTGCACTTTTATTTTTTCCAGTATTTTAGAAGGGTTTTATACACACACACACACGCGCGCGCGCATTCATATAAACGCACACCCCACGCAGACACATATACGCATTCATGTAAACGCACACACGCATGTAAACGCCCCCCAACCCAACACACACAGAGACAGACAGACACGTACACACAGCCACACACACACACACACACACACACGCACACAACACAACACAACAGAAATGTGGACTGTCAGCAATGTCAGCAGAATTTTCCTTTCCAGTACAATGACTTAAATTACCAAATGGAATATTGGAGGAATATTAATTTTTAAACACATTCCATGTACCTGTCGTTTCAATTATGTAGAAATACCAGCAGTTTAGTTTACACTATTGTGTGACCAGGTAACGTATGTACAGGTATCCACAAATCTTATTTGTTGACGGTTTGTGCAATTATTTTGAGGTCATTTGTATTGAGTTCATGTCGTGTACTATTACATAGTACATGTCCATATTATTAAAAATGGGTGAAATAAAGATTTGTATGTAATTTCTGAAGTTTTCTTGTGTTCAGGAACTAACGGTCAAGAGATCTAAAAGGTTACTCACATGATCATGGTATGATTTGCTGTCTGTACTGTTGTCAATCTAATTCAAACTAAATATGAAAGTATCGCTCCAAATATATCCTGGGAGTGGAACTTCATATCTAATTTGTATTATATGGTATACTGTTGTCGTCCTTGATGCGTATGTTACCTGTAACACTGTGCGTTGTGCATGTGTTTGGGGGCATATGTCCACAGCAACACTGTGCGTTGTGCATGTGTTTGGGGGCATATGTCCACAGCAACACTGTGCGTTGTGCATGTGTTTGGGGCATATGTCCACAGCATATTAAGGCAGGTTTCCAAATATTTTCCTCGTAGAGAGAGAGAGAGAGAGAGAGTAGAATATTATTACATTTGATACACAATATAGATGACGAGTTAGTCAGTACCAGCAAGTGCTAGCAGGTTTACTGCAACATTCAGCGCTACGGATGCTGCGGGTTTCCTCCTGCCCTAATGTAAACTGACAAGTCGTGATATTAGTGAAATAATCTAGGAAGTGACAATTAAAAAAATCACACACGCATGGCTCCCATTGCCGTGTATGAATTCAGTAAACACTGCTTTATTATCCTGGACAATGAATTAACACTATGTTAACACTATTGGAACCATTTAACACACGGACGTCCGGGTAAAGATAGAACTGTTCAAACTCAACGTTCAATAGCTAAAAGGATTCCGCCGCACCCTGTGCACATACACAACAATAGACAATAAGTCATGTATGCCAGATTATAGATTAGCTTCCACTAGTGAAATTAAGTCACGATTTATATATTAGAAAACTAGTTTGGTATAAGTCACAGGCTATATCTAACGTACATGCAGTGTATAAAACTCCAGCAATTTCAGTGCCAGACATGAGGACTGGTAAGTCTGAGAAGTTACCCGTCCTCATACATGTTGGCCAGTAATCGATGATATATATCTTGAAAAACAAACAAAAAGTAACACGACATGCGGGCGTGCAAGGATAAAATGTTACCAGTCCTCGCTGAAAATTACCCGTTGCGGGCGTGCGGACGGGCTCTATTTCAAACACTGCAATCATGGTATTTCAGTAAAAGTCTACATATTCTAGCATGTCTAGCAATAATTCACGTGAAATCTATCCCCAGGATTTATGTTATCAATATGTTTCCAACACCTCGGGTCAGTAGTACTTTCAAACACTACTTCTTGTTGGGCAACTCTTAGAGATCTCAGTCTGCCAACAACATGCAGAGAGTTAAAATCCTCATCCAATATGTTTCCGCAGCGATGTTAAACCTAATATTCACTCACTCGTCCAATATGTCAAAATGTGCAAATTCAAGATGAAACATTTTCAATTATAGTGCTTATATGAATATTGTTGTATTTTGTAGGTGCTGCCAGTGATTGTGTTCTTCAGCTGTTTCATCTCCATTCTCTACCACCTGGGGATTATGCAGGCTATTATTGGGCGTATTGCCTGGGTCATGAGGCTCATGCTGGGCACCACAGCTGCAGAAAGTCTGTGTGCAGCCGGCAACATCTTTGTCGGACAGGTACGAGATGAATTGATCTCCGAAATACTGGGAAATAATTTAGTGAAATACTGGGAAACAATTTAGTGAAATACTGGGAAACAATTTAGTGAAATGTAGAAAATAACAAATATTTAGGTGTTTTTTTTTATGAATTTGTTTTTCTATTTTTATGTTTGTATGGATGAATGGATTCAAAATTATTTTTAAATCTTTGATTTGTTAAAGTCATGTTTTCAAATGACTAAACATTGCTAGGTACTCATTTTACGTCGTGAAATATGTTGATTTACAGACATGACATACTTGTTGACCTGAAATTAAATGATCATAACTTTTGGACCCATCTAACACTGCTAACACTGATCATAATTGGTTGAATTCCATATTTTAGACCGAGGCTCCAATCCTGATCCGCCCATACTTGAACATCATGACAAAGTCGGAGCTTCACGCCGTCATGGTTGGGGGGTTCGCTACGATCGCAGGTGGCGTGTTGGCGGCGTACATCTCGTTCGGCGTACCCGCGGAGCATCTGCTATGTGCCAGTGTTATGAATGCTCCTTGCGCCCTGGCCGTGTCCAAGATCCTCCGTCCCGAGACCGAGTCAAGTGAGCTGGTGGACGTCTGTGACATTGATGTCGAGGATAAGGAAAAGTGAGAACATAATTATGTCAAAAACTTCCTAGCAAATTATCTCTGTCCACAATTACCATGTTCTATTCTGTTATTATTTTTGTACCTCAAATGCCGAGGTTCTCGGCCTGAGTGAAATAAAGTTTCTGTTCTGTTCAGTTCTGAAGTCAATGAATGTTGTTGATGATGTTGATGTTATCCCTCTAGCTGTGAAACCAGATATAACCGAATCTTTGGGCACTAATCTTCTCATAGAAATCTGGGTTGTAAAATATATTGTAAAATCACTGATAAGATATTTTAAAGATATTTTCTAATATTTTCTATTTATTTATTTTTATTTTATTTTTATTTTCTAATATTGCCAAGACATTCATATTTCTGGAGAACTTGGGTTACTTTGCAGTACTCGTTATGGACCACAGCCTAATGCACAATGCCTATTCACAGATATCTTTATTTCCCAGCAAACCACGGAACTTCTTGGAAGCAGCGGCCGCGGGGGCATCAGCCTCTATCTGCCTCGTAGCCAACATCGCCGCTAACCTCATCGCCTTCCTAGCGCTACTCGCCTTCCTCAATGCTGTGCTGTCCTGGTTCGGAGCCTTTGTCTGCTTCCCGGAACTCTCCTTTGAAGTGAGTCCAGCTTGTGTTCGAAGCAAACCGATCTAACCCAAATTTGTGAACCAGCTGATACACTCTAAAATCAATCCTTTTTATTTTGCAGACATGACATACCTGATGGGTGTTGATTGGGAATTTTACTTAAATGTTTTCTTTCTTTTTATTGCAGAGAATTTGTTCGTACGTGTTCATGCCAATCACGTACCTGATGGGCGTCGACTGGAAGGATGCGGGCGTCGTGGGCGAGCTCGTGGGAATCAAAACCTTCCTGAATGAGTTCGTGGCATACAGGGAGCTGGCCAAGTTTATCTCTAACAGAGAGGGCTGCACAGATGGGACGGTCATCTCGGTGAGTCTTCTACTGGACAGAGCTGTTATTTCCTCCACCGTGTCAGTATAAGGTCCAACTTGTAAAATGTTAAGTGACCGCTGAACTATAATTTCTCGTCAATTCACACCCCAGTCAGTCTTTGTCTTTTAGTTCTGTAAGGTTTCCCTGAACTTTTTGTTACCCAGTGATTTCAGTAGAATCGGAAGTAGGTGGCAGAGTAGCAAAAGTAAGAGGCAAAAGACCTGCATAAATCATACTTTCATCTACAAAGTAGTATCAGCAAGATTGAAAGTAGATGCCGGCACCAATTGAAACCACTGAACACACTCACTGAAATACTGCATGATTAGTGTTAGAGCCCTAGGGTGTATCACTCACTCACTCACTTCAATATTAATGTTAATTTACACACATTTATGTACAAGATTAGTCAAGGAGAGATAGAGATAAGCATGCACGTCTAGAAGTGACTAGTATCCTCTGTTTCAGATTGGCCGAGTTGACTGTCAGGCGATGTGGTCAGAATGTCAGGAACTGCACATTGTCAAGAAGCCGTCCTTCATGGTGTTCAAGCAGAGCGGCGGTGCAGAAATATACTACGGTACACGTACAGCTGTACCCTGTGTACACTTCTGTACAGGCATGGCAATTTTCGCAGATCTGCGGAAATTTGCTGAATTATTTGTCCAGGGGTCGATTTGTTTCCCACTGAAATCACAATTGTCTGTTGCCATGCCTGTCAGTATTGTGATATTATTTGCCTATTGATTACAACACTTATTATTATATGTGTGTGTCGACTAAACAGTACTTTGAAGATGACCCTCAAAATAAGAAGCTTGTTTTATTGACACAATATTGTCTCTGTTATCAGGCCGTCTTACTGCTCATGACATAGCCGCATTCGCTCGAGACAGCGCCATGATAAAGCTGGAGGCACTTGGGCCGAAAGACTTCCCAGACAGAGTGGTAGCCAACTCCGAGCCGTGGTTTGTCGACTTCTTCGCACCCGTAAGTCAAATCCTTCTTCCTTCAAGAATTGCACTATATTGAATAATGTTTTACTGAGACTTTTGAATTCATTCGTTTACCCTCCCCATGCTGAAGGCAACCAGAGATGCCCTAAAGAGCTCTGCCTGTGCCAAAACCAGCAGGGAGAAGGTTAATATGTATAAAATATCTGACTCTCGTCTGTCTTTCAGTGGTGTCCACCCTGTATGAGACTCCTCCCTGAGTTCAGGAAGGCAGCCAAGTCGTTCGGAGAGGTGGTCAACTTCGGCACGGTGGACTGTACAATCCACGGACAGCTCTGCCAGATGGTGAGAGAATATAGTAGAACCAAGTCGTGAAATATGGTCTGGGAGTAAACAAGGAGTACAAGGTTCTAGATGCGAATTGTAGTATTGTTTAATGTGGTTAGAAAGAGTTACGTCCCATTGGTTTGTTATATATGAGTGAGTTTGATCACCTACCCTGGTACGACTAGACCGTCATCGAACTAGCCTTGGTTCAACCATAGTGATGTCACAAATCTACCATGGTTCCACCCACCGCTGGGCTAGGGTTAGTCTGGTTCCAAGATGGCAGTATGCACGTGTGTGTAGCAGGCATGCAGACAACTGGACATCTACCAGAGAGTATTGGCTCACTGTGAACTAGACATGCGCAGTTCATATGTCGGTCTATACCAGACTAGGGGTGATCGAACTCACTCTCTCTCTTCGTGTCTCTCTCCCGCCTTCTCAACTGGTCTCTTTCTGTCTTCCCCCATCCCTGTGACTCAACTCTCTCTGTCTCCCCACATACCATACCTTCTCAACTGTCTCCATCTCTCTCTGTCTGTGTCTTATCTCTGTGAATCAACTGAAAGCATTCCAAGTCTGTTAAATATTCCCACAGTGACGTTTACCTTCATAGTCTGTTAATGAAACCGATGGTATTCATGATTGGTGTATAACATAAGCTTCTACTTGCAGTACAACATTCACTCGTACCCGACCACCATCTTTTACAACCAGACAGTCCCACACCCGTACACGGGCCACCACAGTGCGGACTCCATTGTGGAATTCCTGCAGGTACGTACACAAGTGTAATGTCACATCACGGACTGCAATCTACGTTATCTATCATTAAATACTCTCTATCACCAAGATGACACAATAGGAAGGTGACAGATGTTGTGCAGAGCAAGTCACGGCAAGTGACAACAAATTTATCATACCGTCATGTTACTGTACGTGAACATGATGTCTAAATTCAATCAAAACGCATGTCTGCCCGAAAAAGTCGTAGGCCATTTTGGCCGTACTTTGCACATGCATCATTGTGACGTCTGCCCTCGACTCCTATGTAAAGACATTATGCCGTTGTCATAGCAGCGGGTAATAAGTGAATTATTTGTAAACTTCCCAGACAGGGTATATGGAAATTTGTACTATCTGTAAAAACAGAAGGAACTGACATGAAAGGTAGGATAATTTAACTTGCACCTGTACATCGGGCATATGTTAGTCCAGAGCCCTGGTTGAACGTTTTGTTAATAACTTTAAATGGTAACTGTTTATATTGTTGCAATGTTTCCAGGACACGTTGAACCCGCCAGTGATTCTGCTGACCAGCGACAACTTCAACCAGATGGTGAGCAACCGCGACGAAGATGAAGTGTGGGTGGTGGACTTCTACGCCCCCTGGTGTGGACCCTGTCAACAGCTGGCCCCGGAGTGGAGGAGACTGGCCAAGGTGAGGCACTGTCTTAACAACGTGCAGATCGTTCGTGTTAAAATAAAATACAAAATTGGGGGAAATTTATTAGGGAAAATAAATCGTAAAATTTCTATTGAAATTACATCATTGCTTATCAGTGTGTTATCATAGCCATCATTTCTCTGATTCTGTAGGATATTTCGAAAGGAGCAGAAGTAGTTGTTTGTTTAATAGCATCTTCAAGAAGTGTTTATCAGATCCAGCAAATCAACTCGTGCATACATCTTTCTCCACACACCAGTTTAACATAGTTCTTCTATTCAATGTATTGTCATGTATGGATGAAAGATTCCCCCTGTGATGTAAAACAATTATTCATTCACTCTTTTCAATGTGTTTTGAAAGTGCACAGTAACTCGATCATTGACCATGTTTCCAGATGATGAAGGATGTGAAGAATATTAACGTAGCACAGGTCGACTGCGTTGCTTACCGCGGAATCTGTCAACAGGAGGGTGTCAACTCGTACCCCACTATGAGGCTGTACCCCTCTGGTACAGACGGATCAGGGATGTTCCAGTAAGTACCGCTAGGAGAGTATCACCTCGTTCCCCACTATCAAGCTGTACCCCTCTGGCAAACCGTTTAGAAGCTATAAATAGAACAATGCTAAAATCTATTTTATTGGATAGATTTTTTACACCAAATTCATCAGGGAAAATAATTTAATTGGTTGGCTGTCTGCGCAAGTTTCCCTCTAGATGTGTGTCAAGGGTACCACATGAAATAGTCCTGAACTGCATTAAGTACCGCTGGGTTACAAGGATGGGTATAAACGAGATCCAGAGGTACGCAAATCGAGATATTTATTGTAGATATTTACACATCTAGTGAAACAATCTAGAAAGCAACTCTATACCCCGATTAAAAAAATAAAATAAAATAAAAATATCCCATTCATGTCAATAACCATACTGACTTTCTTTTTTTTCTCCCTAGTGCATATAATGGTTGGCACAGAGACGCCTCCTCTCTGCGAGCCTGGGCGTACGAGTTCCTCCCCAGCAAGGTGACAGTGCTACATTACAACACGTTCCGCTCCATGGTGCTGGAGGGCACCGAGTCCTGGATCGTGGACTTCTACACCCCGTGGTGCGGACACTGCCAGGTCTTCAAGCCAGAGTTCGAGAAGGTCGCAGAGGTAGGAAGCTGACAATACCCCCAAGACATGGTACCCTTCCTACTAGGACATAGGACCCTTTCTTGCACATGAAACCCTTCCTAAGACATGGAACCTTTCCTAAGACACGAAACCCTTCCTAAGACATGAAACCCTTCCTAAGACATGGAACCCTTCCCCTAATATGTGAAACCCTTCTCAAGACATGAAACCCTTCCTAAGACATGGAACCTTTCCTAAGTCATTGAACCTTTCCCATGGATCTCTTCCTAAGACATGGAACCCTTTCTATGGAACCCTTCCTAATATATGAGTTTCAAGCATATATCTGTGATTGCATAATGTCGCTCTGTCATTCATGAACAACTTTCCTGTAATCTTATAATCTGTAAATTATTTTCGTTTCAGCAAATTGATGGCATTGCCCATGCTGGTAAAGTGGATTGCGACTCGGAACCCTTGCTGTGCCAACAAGCCGGCATACATGCCTACCCCACAGTTAGGTTCTTCACAGGAGTGAACAATGATTTCCATCAGGTAGGAGCCATTCGGCTAATTATTTTGAAAACAGGTTGTCACGCAATGGTAGAACGTTGGACTTCGGAGTCAAATCACATCCTAGGAGCCTGGCATCAATGCTCGCGAAATATTATGTTTATGAAATAAAGGTTTATCTTACCTTAATTGAATGAATGCTTCTGTTGATTTGATTTTAATTGAAACATTTTATTCGTAAGTAATGGATTGGAAAAAGGTGATCCAATTTACTAACTTACTCCATATTCCGTTCATTTCAGAACCCTCAAGGTCATGATATAGAAAGTCAGAATGTTAAAGAAATTGTTGATTTTGTGATAAAGCACTCAAAACATAAGGTAAGTTGATATATTTATATCTTTATTTCTCCCATTTACATGTTGTCCTGGTGTAACTTTCATGGAGGTGCCTGGGTAGTAATTTTATTAACTTGAAGCTATCATATCTACCATAGTACTCATAGAGATGTCTTATACATGGCGATCGCCTCGTATGATCACCTCTTATTCAGAAAATCTATTTGGAAGTCATTGAATAATAAATTGAAACAAATGTATTGGAATTTTGATATTATTATTTTCATCGCATGTAATATTTGTTCCACTTATTTTGCAGAATCACGATGAGTTGTAATGACGGCTGGTGTCTAGGTATATTATACAGAGTGCGGAAGACCGTGATGAAGACAACTTTTCACTGAAAGATCTGGAAGAAGCTTGTGTGTTTTCTCTCTCTCTCTCTCACAATATCATAGGGCAACTTGCAATTCTGTTCAAACCACTCACTCTTTCATCGTTAGAAATTTTGTTATATTTTTGTTTTGGTATTTGAGATGAATTACATAGAGGTTGTGGTGCCTGATTGATACAGTGAATGTGATGAAATTATCAATAACTAACTGTAAATGGGTTACTAATGTCAATAACTAACTGTAAATGGGTTAGTAATGTCAATAACTAACTGTAAATGGATTAGTAATGTTAATAACTAACTGTAAATGGATTAGTTTTTATGTCAAATCATGATGGACTAACGCCTACCACACACGCTAAACAAGAAACACACAGTATTTCGATATGACTTGTGAAAGCATTTACTGAAACCTATATGCCTATATATACCTAAACCTATTAACAATATCATTCTCATAGTCCCAAAGTTTCATGTTATTGACTTCTCATCACATTGATAATAGTCCCTCAATTTCATGTTGCCGGTTTTCATTTGAATATTCTGATTGGAGCATAGATCATATGACCTAATAGAGTTATCACAGCACTCCCTGGATACTTGTGCTATAAAAATATATTATTATTATTTTGTTTTTTATTATGATATTTTTTATTGTGGTATTTCCAAAAGACAACAGTATCCCCAGGAAATGCCAGGTCAGATAAAGTTCATGGGATAGTTTTTTTCTCTCTTTTTTTCTAATTAATATTTACACCATATTATTAACCCATTGTGAATCCACACCCCATTAAAAGTTGTCCATGTGTTAACCCTCTCCCTGCTGGATTAGCCACAAGTACTGCTCTTTAGGTCATATCTGGTTGTTTCTAGCAGTGAGAAGGTTAAGCATGCAAAGGGACGATGGCATTGATTCAGTTCTGTTGGCATTTCTTCCGTGCACATGATTTCCTGATATAATTTATTCTGGAATATGAATTGTCACCTGCATTATCCTTGCCTTGTGTAGCTATTGTTTGTCATACACTTGCCACGTGGCTGATCAAATTATGCCAAACTTTAAGCTTAGCTGTATTATGATTGGCTGGTGGCTACTACGATAGGTTCATTAATTCGGTAACCGTGTAAATGTGTAGATATGATAAACAACTATACACATAATTAATACAGTAAACTACTGTATATTAACCTGCATTGACCTAGAAACTACTGGAAGTGACCTCAGAAGGAGGCATTGTAATTAACCCTCTCCCTGCTAGATTGTGCACACACTGCTCTTTAGAGTTTAGAGCATCTCTGCTTGCCTCCAGCATGGAGAGAGTTAATCCAGCATGTTTGGAGCTGATGAATTACTATTCCATAACACCATTAATTTCCGTGGGATAAACATACAGGGTAAAAGCCTGAAGTATAGAAGTGTTTCATGTTATACCTGGCATGTACCGGTATGTGTGTGTATACATGTTCCTAGTATCGGTCTAGAGATACTTGGGGTGTGCGCAGTGGTTGTAATTAATCATTTGTGATTGATCAGTTGTTACGGGAACCATTTTCTCCGTATATTGTCCATTCAAAGATTATTTTTATATGTTTGTCGAATGTGTGTGTGACCTAAACTTTGTGTCAAAACTTAAATTTTAAGTTAGTGCAAAGGCAGTGCCTGCAAATCACAAAACCATGGTGAGCTACGAGCCCTTAGCAATGGCATTTGTAAATATTAACTCTTATATTTATTGTGTGAATCATATTGGGTTTGAGAAGCTTAAGATAGTTCTCTGTGTATTGATACTACTCCTTGATTCTGATGTTTCTTCTTGATGTTGTTTTATCTCTTTTCGTGTCAACTAGTTAATTTCAAACCTGCTGATTGTTACTTCATAAATAGTCCCATCCTCTCACCCCAAGTGGTCCCTTTATTATGCTCAGGACTCACTTCATTGTATACAATGGAGTGAATTCTTGAATGTAATTAATGTACCCCTTTAATATAATTAGATTGTTCCACTGGACCCACAATTGAGACAATCTAAAATGTGTATGTATATACTGCTGGGTAATCTAAAATGTATGTACCCGGGTATATATAGTTATTATTATTAGCAAATGTGTGCATGCACATGCACATGCACATGCACATACACATACACACACACACACACACACACACACACACTCACTCCTATATATCATTGCAAAAGATGATAATATGGATCACGTACAGTAGACCTCGCATATAACGTACTCATTGGGACCGGCTATTTTTGTCCGTTATATGCGAAGTCTGTTATACACATATACCGTAATTAGTTTTAGATGGGACCGGGACTTCAAGTTCAGTACGTTATAGGCGAGTTATAGGTTTATGCGATGCCGTTATATGATAGGTCTACTGTATATACTTTTGTTTTGTATGACAAGTATTCCTAATGTTGTATTGAACCCTTTCACATTATAGGATTATTCTACCAGAAATGATAACAAAATGTTAGGTACACATTCATTAACCCTCTCTCCACTGGATTAGGCACAGGCACGGCATCTACGCTTGCTTCCAGCATGGAGAGGGTTAATAGTAAATATGACATTAATTTCTATACTTACTTGATGTCAGTTCATAGTTGTTTTCAATCAAGTCTTAATCATCTGTAAACCAGCTATAGCTTGGAAAGTTAACAAATGTTCTCCCTTACATCAATCACTTTTAAAGTACCAGTATTGCACAGTACGAAGAAATGTTCAAATAGTGTATTCTATTAAATATTTAGGTATTTTTCTCTCAGTATAATGTTTTGGTATTGATAGATCATGTTCATGTACGGACTGATGAAGTGAAATGGTCAGGTAGTGAGTATGGTACTGTACATTCGGACCATCACAAATGGGTGAAAGATTCCCGCAGTGACGTTAAACTCCATATTCACTGACTCACTCACTGTACATTCAGTATTCAATTTCTATAATATATTATTAAAGATTGGAACTGCTTACAGTATGATATGATGGAAAGATAAAGTTAATTATTGTTCAAGTATGGAATGATAAAGTTAATTATTGTTCAAGTATGGAATTATAAACGTTAATTATATGTTCAAGTATGGAATGATGAAGTTAATTATTGTTCAAGTACAAAATGATAAAGTTAATTATTGTTCAAGTTTGAAATGATAGATTTAATTATTATTCAAGTATTGAATGATAAAGTGAATTATTGTTCAAGTATTCCTTCAGTGCCATTTTCTTTGCCAGTTTTTTTGTTGGTTTTATCTGCCAGTGCTAATCTATTTTCCTTGATGAAGTGTTCAGGCAATCTTGGTGGTACGCTGAAGTGGGATGTTTCTAGTTATTCTGACATGGTTGACAGCGTGAAAGTGACTTGTAAATATCTTGTACAGAAACATGCAAACATGCTTTTCCGTCCACTAGTCTTCTTCATTTGCACAGCTGAAAGTTTATGAAAGTGATAGTTTTAATTTCAGCTGAACATCAACTTTTATTAATTCTTTTTTCTTATTATTATTTCTTTAAATTTTGATTGTCTTTTCTTTGGGTAAGTTGATTATAAAGTTGTTGTTTTTTTTAATACATGTACCGGGTATTGTGAATTTGTGTAAAAGTGATTTATTTTGTTTGTATAAATGTTTTACAGTTTTATTTTTCTATTGCCATTCAATTTTATTTGTATTTATACTGGATTTGCATCTTTGATATTATTTGAATGACACATAGAAGATTATTAAAAACCACTATCATATGTTACTGGTGTACTACTATGCATGGATTTTTGAAGTACTTGGCAAATCACTAGAAACCGGTGTGGTGTAAGTACATGTATACATGATTTAATATATCTTCTCCCTTGATTCATCTGCATAGGTTGCGCGACATACTCAGATATGTAAAACCTGGCTGTTGTACTGTTACCATGGTAATACCTTCCCACCATAAGCAGATTGCCAAGAAATCATTAGAAATTATTTCAAGTATGATATTTTATTCAAAGACTGATCTACCATGTGTATACAAAACTTGGCCCCGAGATTATGAAATATTTAACATGTTCTGAGAACGTTTTCATACTCAACTCAAAGATTTGTTCACAAATCCCCATATAGAATTTGAGCGTGATCATGAAATCGTATTCAAAAGATTTTGTAGTCTTGGGCCTGATGTTTCAAGTTCCAAGGTGCATCTAACATGCAGATATTCATTATCCTTGTTTTGTAGTGTACATCTTATATATATACAATCATGTCTAACTTTTTTTCCAGGTGTATAGGTTACATAAGTTTTATATTGGACTGCAAGATCCTATGTTTTTAAGTTTAACATGAATATTTTCATTGAAACATTGAGAATATTACTTAATGTGAATGGAAAGCATCATCCTCGAAAACCCAGGCCATTATGACTACACTAACCTCTGTCAAATAGGTTCGTGTAGTCATAATGGCCTGGGTTTTCTAGGATGGGAAAGCATGTGCTACCATCTACTGTATTAAAATGCTGCTCGTTGTACTTTGTTACTGTAGCAATGAGTCCAATGGCCATCTCATTAGTTTGATTTGCTATGTTTAATTTACTAAGTGTATCTTCTATGTGTGTGTATAATATTCATATGGAACATTACCACTTGTGAAAGAGAATCTATTTCTGTACAGCATGTATGTGATGTATGTAAACGAGCATGGCATTAAAACTTGTATGCATGAATCGGCATCATCAATAAACCTATATTTTACGACTTCCTCTGAACGGTGTGTATTCATATTTTTATTATGACCGTTATATCAGGGTCTCACTGTACTTAGAATATTGTTCGCAATAAAACTGTTGGAATGCCACGTAGCCCTAGATACAAACTTCATTTTAGAAACGAATAATAGACAAATATATATTGCATTTTCTTTACTTCGATGGCGATAGTAAATGCACCTCATTAGCAGTGTATACAACTCCAGCAATGTCACTGCCAGATATGAGGACTGGTTAAGTCTGAGAAATTACCTGTCCTCACATATGTTGACCAGTGAATCTTGATTATATACATATAAAAAACCCAGCACGACATGCGGGCGTGCAAGGCTAAAATTATTTCGAACACTGTAATTAGTGAGAATGACTGTTAAACGAATAGCAAACATGTTATTAGAATATCCCTTTCTAAGTATATGTATAATTCTATTTGTATTTGAATATTCGTTTCCAAAGACTTTGCAATAAGGAAACATTCCGGATCATTGATCAGCTGATCATGTTGATGCGACTGAGCAGACAATGCAAAATACTGAACATATTGGTATCCATCCTCATACAACTTGGTTACTTTATTCACTCATTCTCCGTTAAAGGCTACAATTGCTGTCGCCGATGTTTGAGTCTATTTTGTCAAACCACAACACCATTTATCCGTTTGTACATTGTTGCATGCTATTGTACAGAACAACATTACAAATAACACGTATTTGTTTCTTACACAAGTTTGTGGCTATATCGAGAGAGTGTTATTTTCCCTATGTCGCTAAAGCGAAAATCCAAAGTTAAAACGGTTCTGCAAAAGGTATCTGCAAGTTATAGCAGAAGAAGATACATATTTTGCAAGTACATATATCTACTATGTGTTACAAATATACGTGTCTACTACATCATAATTACGTTGCTTAAACTGGAACTTGAAAAATGTCGCCATTTTCATCAAATCATACGTGACACATATTCAATTGCGTTGCACATGCTCTAATTATGTTAACTAAGCACCTGAAATTACATCAACATATGCGAGAAACTGTACGTGATAACATAAAAATATCTGCTTGGCTGTAAGATCAATGTTGCTAGAACCAATAAACGGTAAATCATAGTGTCCAAAACCGATTTCGTAAAGGCATACTATCACAGTTGATAAACATGTATATAATCGGACAAACGAATTTCGACCTGAGACAAAATACGCTTGATTTATCCACCCGAAAGTTATTATTTAGTGATGTACTTATCCCCCGGCACTCGATAGTTATAAAACAAA
>JAUTBV010052771.1:0-20252 GCA_032361325.1 Lepetodrilus fucensis
TGCCACTCTACAGTCAGTGCATCCTATCAATATCGCGTCAGAAAGGTAACTTTCGCGAACATTGATGTCGGGCCCCCGGGACGGGATTTGAACCTGGAACCTTTTGCTCTGAAGTCCAACGTTCTACCACTGCGCTACATCCCGCCCGATGGCTATCGTAAAGAATTATTTAACATTGATCTATATGCTCCGTGGCCATATCGTAAAGCTGCTGACCTGGATGCCCTGCTGCACCAGCCTGGAGATCCTGTTGACGTAGTCGGCCAGTCTCTGGGCCCGCTGCTGGGGCGGCATCTGGGGCGCGGTCTGCGGGGAGAGGCAGTGGCGGATGCCCATGTACAGGGTGTAGGTGGGAGCCAGCTTGAACTGCACGGCACGACTGTTTACCTCCAGTATCACGTCCTGGAGCATGCTGCTCTCATCTGTATAGACAATGGGGAGGATTATATAACATAGTTTGTAGTTAATACCGTACTGTATGCTATTATGAGAAATTTGAAGCTTAGAAGGAAATATTTTTTTAAAAGGCTGTTTTTGTTTCACATATTAATGTGATTCCCCCTCATTTTATTCATATAGAGGTCATTAGCCCATATTTTACTAACATATAATGATAATTGTCCCCCTTTTATTCACATATAGAAAGTGGTAAAGGATTTCAAATCTTTCAAGTTATCTCCCCTTGGCCACGTAAAGTTCAGCTCATGCATGTTTGTATTATTTCATATTTATTGATTAGGACAGTGGGACTAATCTGTCAAGCAGTGTTCATGGTTGGTCTTTCTTTGATTGGACATACTAGAACACATCATGGCATTCTCACCACTGTTCCTGAACTCTAGGAATGCTGGCAGCATATCTCCTGAGTCTGTCTGATCTGTCACCATCTGATGCAATTCGGGAGCCACTCTGAAATCAATGGATATAATTATTATATTTTATTATTATTATTATTATTTTTATTTTTTTATGATATTATTATTATTATCATCATTGTTATTACTCAATTTAAAACAGTAGGACTTCATATTAATTTTATTCTGACAGACCTAGATACTAAATACATTAATAAAGGGAGTAGATCTAGTAAGCTGTATAGAGAGGATATTACCCAATCCCGTGACTAAAAAATACAAGTTTCCTTCTTCCCCAGGAAGGCTCCAATACTCTGTGTCGTATACCTTCTGGGCATATCCCACTCTGGCCCTGGTTGACCGTGACCTGGTTGACCGTGGCCTGGTTGACCGTGGCCTGGTTGACCGTGGCCTGGTTGACCGTGGCCTGGTTGACCGTGGCCTGGACTCCGCGGGCCCGGACTCCGCGGCGACCCACTTCCCACAGTCTCCACGTGACCGTCCAGGTCAAAGTTTGTCTCGTGCGGCCGCTCGAAACCTGCCGGGAGACCAAGCTTCTGAAGATTCCGCTCAGACTGAGCGTGACGTCGCTGCTGGAATGAAAACATGATGGCCTTTAAAACTATTTTCTGGACAGAATTTCAGTGAAGGAGTTAGTGCTTTACGCCACACTGGGAAAATGTTACCAATACATGAGGAAAGAACATCAAAATAAAAAGATTTGCTTGAATTCAGCAACATTTTAACATAATGCATACCTCGTCAAATCTTGGATCACAGAAACGAAACACGAATGATTTTCCAAACTGTACAGTCATTCCGTCTTTGAGCATTGTTGTCTCGTAGATCCTCCCTCGCTCCACGTACGTCTCAGCGTCACGACTCGTAGGTGTGACAGTCACGATGCCCTCAGTATGGGCGATCACACAGTGACGTGGCTTGATGTCACCACCAAGGAGCTGAAACATGGTGCAAATTCATGTTAATCTCATAAGTATAGGCCTACAGCTCATTTCAAGTTGTAGATATGGTATGAAGTTCACATCCAGCCTGTGCATTGAAACATGTACATGTTCTACAAATGTTTTATTGTTCTTGAAGATATATATATCATTAAAAATACTTTGAAAGAAATTGTAACATAGCACATACAGCTGACACAATTATCGCATGGAGCTAAATATATTTCAGGATGGCATAGACATTATTTACAATGCTTTACAGACGACTGCTCATGACTAGTTCATAAAGCATAAGGTACCTATTCTATTCAT
The DNA here is from genome assembly GCA_032361325.1 of Lepetodrilus fucensis. Taxonomy (NCBI): domain Eukaryota; kingdom Metazoa; phylum Mollusca; class Gastropoda; order Lepetellida; family Lepetodrilidae; genus Lepetodrilus; species Lepetodrilus fucensis. The sequence goes on from JAUTBV010052771.1 coordinate 2,129, forward strand.
GACACACATCTGTAAGCTTATTGTACTGCAATACCGACTACTGATGATTAATTACTATTGACATTACTTGCCAACAACAGTGACAACGGCCATCTATATCTAAATGAAACAACAGCAGGTAGTTGAGATCCCTCCATACATTACCTGCAAGTACTGACTGCTGTTGGACATCGATCTCTCGCTGCCGACCTCCGTCACATTCAGAGGAAGCAGGTGCCTCTTGCCTTTACCACCTGCAAAATCAATGTTCAACCAGTTGAAAATTTGGAGCATTTTCAGCAATTTTCGGGAGATTTGCTTACAGTCCAAAGACACCCTTCAGAACTATGTTATGACAAGACCAATTGACACTATCATAGTATTTACCGCATTTTCTGGTTACATTTTTACAGTGCAAGAACACTCCGTCACAACTATAGAAGAATCATAAAAGAACCAATTGACAATATCATAGCATTTACAGCATGTTCTGGTTCAATGTTTACAGTACAAGGACACCCCATCTCTATAGAAGTATTATAGTTTATTATTGTGGTGTTTTCAGTATTTTTCTGCTGGTGATGACTTTTTATTATCACTAAATGTCATAGAAAGACCAAATGACTTGGGACATTTTCCAACATCACAGACACCTACCTCTGGGATCAATCTCCAGCAGGAAGGGAAGATCCTCGGGGCTGATGTGCTTGGCATCATTGTGAGGTCGAAGGTCGTTGTGAGACAGGGACTTCTGGGGCCCCCGCTTCTGACTCTTCGGGTGGTTGTTGGGACGGTGCCGCAGTTGGAATATCATGTGTCCTGCAACACCATCAGCAGAACATTGCATGTGTGTGGTATGTGTAATATTGAGCTTCAGCATATAGAAATGACTGATTACTTAATAATTGCATGTGAAACTGTTCTTGTTTTTATATGATTACTATTTTGGTTTAATGGATTGATCAATTAATAATATGTATATGAATATAGGTCAATGACTTTTATACCAAACAAAATGTCAAATATAATTTTCAGTATAAAATAATCATCCACTATTAATAATAATTAAATTAGTAAACCTTTTTTCAGCTAAAATATACTATAATATAGCCGGAAGAGATTCTATATATTCTGATTGCATACTACTTTCCAAATTCCACCTGCATTTGTGATTGATTGATTGCATATATATTGATTGATTGATTGATTGCACTATCTCTGTGGGAATCTTTCACCCATACCCGACACCTGTTAGCACCTGTTTAAATTCTGTAATTTCATGGTGAACCTGTAAACTGCTGGATGAGGAAATCCTATGTGATCTACAAACAGGAAGACTAAAGGAGGAGTTGTGACAACATTAGCTGTTATTTACCACTGTTCTTGGGGTGCTGCATGACCAGCAGTAAGGGACACTCATCGTCTGCCAGAACCCTCTCCTCCCCGATCTGTCCGCCATGATACTCCACGCCCCCTGGTGGCAGGATCACCTACAACACACAGCCAGCATTACAGCAGTGTTACACATGTCACCAATGATACCCATGTTACCAGATACCATGGGATTGCTTGGAATTATAAACAAAAACATTTGCATAAATACACAAGAATTGTCCCATTGAATTTCCAGGAGTTCCAATATTGGAAAAGCTTTCCCTTTAATCTGTTGATATTGAGGGGCATAGCTATGGTTACCCCTGGTGTGTTAATGTGGATGTGTCAGTAATATAAGTCTGTATTATGTTTTGTTTAAAACATACAATTGGCAAGGACATTGTTGGATTCGTCTAAGTATCTGTGTAAGAATGACTGTAGAAATGGCACTAGTTTCATCATCATGTGCTTCAGGTATATCTATACTGCAGGATATTCAAAGGATATCATAATATCAGGTTTTTACAAATTAGTATCTTACAGGTTAATAATCATATTTTGTCTTTTGACTGAAACTGGATGAGATTGCAAGTATGTGCATATGCCATTCCATAACATCATGTATGCTTATTATCTGTGTGACATCATCTAAGATTACTACATTATATTACATAATGTAGGTATGTGAACCCATTCACTATTCATAACTCTCAGCACTGTACACAGATTCCTCTAACATAGCACGCAAATGCTTCAATTTGACTCCATGTCCGGTATTCCATTGGCAGGACCAGAGAGTGCACCATCAAGAACTTCACGGCATGTGTGTTATGCCGTCCATCTGTCAAGCGGTCAGCACACGCAGGCCATGCCAAACACCCCTGCCCAGTCCAGCACGGCTAGACTGACCAATGGCCAAAATTGTGCCCAGATGCAAGACCTTCGTACAACCCCACTGTGTGTGTATATTTCTGTGCAATACAGCTGTATAAATCACATTTGGCATGCGTAAACACAGGCATATTGTGGAGGCATTACTGTGAAAGGGTTGTCTTTAGGAGAAGCAGACAGGCATCAAAGTGAAAACATGTTTCCTTCAATGCCTTTGATACAACCGTTTTACTCCACAGGTCCTTTCCAACTATTGGAATCAGTGATTTTTTAGCGTATATTCAATTGTAGTTATATTGATATGGAGATTTTCTTGTTCTCTGGTATTTCAACTGATACATAACTAAAGATAGCACTAGCTGAAATACAGCTAGAAAACAAATTCTTTGGAAGAATTTCTGGAAATAGAATTAAAACTACATTATCTTCATGAACAAATAATCTATTATTTGCACTGAAGCACAGAACGTTTATATTCGACCCTCTCCATAAGCACATGACCACACCATTAAAAACATATTGTGGAAGGTCAAACAGTGTGATATGAGCAGCAATTTCGCATTGGGGGTATTTTGAATTATTAACTGACTAGGTCTGTTTATCACACTCTATTCTACCCTGACAACTCCCACAGGCAGGCTGTACCCACCATAACAGGTGGACACCCCACCAACACATGACCACAGTGACAGCTCTGATATCAAACAGCATGTCACTGACACAATCTCATCACCCATAACACTGAGAGTCTACAGTAAACAAAGGTACTCCTTGGCCTCCGAGAAGCTTCATGGTAAACAGAGCTGCTCTTGACCAGAAGCTGAGAGTTCATGACAGATCATTAACATCTTGTGTCCATACAGTTTCATTACTGTTTACATATGTGCACATACTCAAGGACACATAAACTCAAATATAAAACAATCCTATTCAGAACTCTGGCTACGGAACTCTGGCGGAACTCTGGCGGAACTCTGGCGGAACTCTAACGTACCTGCACAAGGCAGTATGCGCTGGGGTCCTCCTTGTCGATGCTGTACTTCTCCATGGCCTCACGGACGATGCTGGAAGTCTGGTCCGACGTGGACAGCAGCAGCGTCTTGTATGGGACATCGGGGCAGATGGTGTCTCCATAGATCTTAAGTACACCACCTGCAAAACAACGATTTTATTAAAATACAACATTCCATTTTAACAAGTTACATTAATGTTGGTGAAGTCAATACTTGGTTGGACAATTATTAATTTTTATTTTTTTTACTTGGTTAAATACTGTCATAATACTTTTGTAATAATCTTTAGTCATGAAAAAATGTTAACCTTCTAGCTTTGGTTGTATACTCATCAGGGAGTTGAGAAGGAAAATGAGGGTACACTGATCCACTGACTGGGGTGAATATATATGGCTATAATAACACTCTTTCAAATGTGACTTTGTCAGAATATAAATGTGCACATTATTCATCAATATTGTTATTAATATGCTAGAAATAAATGAGCTAGCTCAAATTTGCTCCAATCTAACTCACGGATTATTAACAATAAAACATATTACACATCTCTCGTCATGGAATCGATCCTTGAGTGTACCACTCTACACTACTTCTTATGACATGTTCTGTTATTCATCGCAAAAGCTTACATATCTCAACACCAGAAACTGAACATATATACCACTAAAAAACATCCATTATACAATTATTTTCCTTCTATATAAACATCACAAAACCTTCAGGTGGCCCCACTGAAAAGAGCAAGTGAGCATTAGCTAGGTTGTGCAAATAATGTGAAAAGGGATTTGTAAAATCTCTGGGGCATGAAAGAGAAGTACATACTTCAAGTGCTTAATTGCCGGCATGGGGTGGTACAATGCAAGTGCTGCACATGTTTATGTCCAGCCAGATCCCCTGGGGGCTGGTTCGGACACTGTTTGGACCCAGTGTGTTAACACAAGTGAAGTTGACCATACAGTCCTGGCTGTAGATCAGTGGACATGAAAAGACCCTGTTGGCCTCCGGCAACAATTAATACTGAAGAATTAGGAGAACGTGTTCTGGTTCCAATCAAAGACAACTTGCCATTATTTACTGGACACAAGGGGATCCGTAAACAAAGATTAGCACTAGCTTATGAAATACCCGTCCTTCTTGACCCATGATGACCATCAAAGTAATGACCAGTGGTATCAAAGCAAGATACTAGTATAGTAAACATGCAGCTTCAATACCACTCTTAATATCAAAACATTAATGAGAACTTAATTTTCATGCTTCCTCAAAATGGTAAAGATAATATGTTTATCAATATACAAGATTGTAGCTTCAAAATCACTATTAAAATAGCAACAATTATGTTTAATTTAAATGTTACCTCAACATGGTAAATACAGTTTATTGGAAGATCTATTTGTATTTTAATAATATTTTTTTCACATAAAATCTGCCATTGTTCAATGGTCATGGCTCTTATCATAATTCAATCTTGTACCATTTCCAAGCTGTACCATCCCCCTCTCTCATTACCTGTTACACAAATAGTATACAAAGTGGTAATATGTGGTACTGCTGTCAGGACAGTCTGACCCAGCTTGGACAGGGCAGACCCACTGCCAGCAAACATCTCACACATAGACCACCAGTTGTGTTCCCCAGTCCAGACTATATAGATGCCACTTCAAGTGACAACCTACTTTACATTGTCTCTGTCTTCTTAAATGCTATTGAACACAGAATGTATTTAAATATTGCACATGCTGTGTTTTTTCATATCTATAACATTACTGTCCATGCATACATATTCCCCTTCCAAATGGAGCCAGACATATAGTTATAGGCCTGATACAAATGTTTAATGTCTACAAATAAAGGGTCCTCCTATCTAGGCCGTATTGAAAACAAAAGAAACCTAAATATCAGGTGCACTTTGGCTGATAGCGATGGAAAACAACAGAAATGGCCAACAATCCTGTCTCATTAATTGTAAACATACAGCTGTAAGAATGCTTGAGGGGATTCCCTGGTCTTGTGCAAGACACAGCCGTATCAAATCCCATGTGGATCTTCACAGAACAATGCAGAACAGGCAGATCAAAGTAAGTTGGTCTAACTCAGTGGTGTCCCAAGACAGGTACATTTCTCAGTGTCTACATCTCTGTGCCTGGATGATACAGCTTCATGGTTTATAGAGGTCTCCTCATCCCATTGTTAGGCCTGGTCATAAACTAGCAGGAGGCAGACAGGAAGTGCCTCTCTGACCCTGGTCGGTGTCTGTGGAGTCATTAGCAATTAAAACTAAGTATGCCACCTCCCTCTCTCTTGCTGCTCCCCCCATGGTGGCCCTCCCTTAGCATAGCCACTCCCACGGTTCCCATCCCTTGTTGAAAATGAGGGGTCAACACCCCATCAAGTTCATGTCATGGTAGAAGTGTGGCTCACAGTTGTTGCCTAGGTCGGAGACAGACAAGGGTTGGTATGCTAGCAACAGGTCCCAGAGGTCCAAGGGTTTTAATAAATAGCATAAATAGAACGGAAGTGTGACACATTTTTCAGTTTGTGGCATCTACAAAATAAATACAAAATTTTAATTTAAAAGGTACACCAGTTAAATGATAGAGTAATGTTTAGTATTTTGTAACTGTTATGAAGACCCCATTCTCAAACTTGTGATATTCTGCAGACTATGAAAATAATCAATTATTGATATTATTGAAAATATTTGTCCATATATAAACTTACTTTTTTTTTTGTTATTTTGTTCTCATCCATAAACTTATCAGTATACCTCTCGATTCACATAATGAAAATTGCTAATTTTAACTTTCTCTGAAACCAAATAAATACAGTCATTATATTTAGAAAGGAGATTTCACAAAAGTTCTGAAAAGATCAAAGTTTCCAGCAGGTTCTGGTTCCTGGCAATATTAATGGGACGGTCCAGAGAATGCACAGATCTGAAGGCATGAAGGCTGCCATCCGTCCAGTGTTCCAGCAGTAAACCCAGGCCAGGACAGGTGTTGATCATGTAGGACAGCAAGGTCCTGGGAACCTGTGGGCTTCCATCACACTGCTTTCTCAGACTATAACTCTCATACTATCTCATCATGTACACACACAAGACTTTGAGCAGTATTCCACATCCAAGTTTTGATATTTCCTGTTCCTATATCTGTGTCAGAAATGTAAGATAACCCATCATATCATATCAATTATCATACCTATTTTTGCAGCTGAATTGTAATTTAACGTGATAATGAATCCATGCCCCTATGTATTGATGTAGCTATTTTGTAATTTGAAAGAACAACAACAAAATGAAATAGCAATTAAATTTTTTTTTTATATATTCGTTGTTGACCGGCTCGTCACAATATTTATAAGTTAATGCTTTATTATTGTTTACTATCTATTTTTGTTTATTATTATTGTTATTTTTATTATTTTTATTACTAGTAGTATTAATTATCATAATCATTAGTATTATCATATTCTTAATGATTGTTATAATTATTATCATCGACTTTATAAAATAATAATGAAAGTAAACATATTCTTCATTGCCCTCACACAGAATTGTTTTTAAAACTATCACTTAACTCTCTCCATGCTGGAGGCAACCAGAGATGCCCTAAAGAGCAGTGCAAGTGCCTAGTGGAGTGGCATTGAAATAACCAGTTTGCTTGTTTGCCAATCCACTTTCAGTTACTTTTGAAAATAAATGTTTAAACCAAGTGCCTAATCCAGCAGGGAGAAGGTTAAATGGATATTGGGGTGAATAATTTGCAATAGAGAATGTCTTATCAGAGCTGCTGGTGCCAATCCTGCAGCAGGTCAAGACTGGAAGGAGGTAAGCAGCTCGAGGTAAGCACTCGTAAACTTGCGCACACCCAGATCTGCCCCAGCCAATAAATCATTAACTGTACTACAGTGTACACACAGCACTGATAAGTACGATACCTACATGTACGAGTTAACTAAACTAACAGTAGTAAATACAGAGGAGAAATTCAATCAGGAGACCTGGGTACACTTTCATGAAAACGATCTTTTATTCTACTGAGCTGACAACACTCACGTATGTGGTGTAATTTTATACTATCGAGGCCATAAACAAGATTTGTATGGTCTCATAGTGGATACAAGTTTCATGAAATGGTGCGTTTATGTTTTATATATTTACAAAATGTTTCTTTAATATGAATTTAGTATATACTTTACCTCATGAAAACAAATACCATACAAATTCATGAATTCTTTTAAAAAAATCTGTTATCATATCGATAAACAATATCAGCCCAAATTAAACCATAAAATATTTATATTTATTTTAGTGGTGGGCTTTTCAAATTAAATGCTAATAAAAATTCTGTGAGTAAATATCTTCTAATAATTTAACAATAAATTACACTTTTTACAAGCTGTATACAAGGTAGCATGATGAAGTATTCTCCTGCCTCAGTCGGTCATGTGCCCAGTATGTATATAGAGACGCCAGCCGCGATCTTTACGCTCTTCCAACATGTTCAATGCAGACTGTCAACATGGTCAACAACACATCAGTGTTGAAATGCATCGTTAATAACATCTCAGAATCAACAGATAGAGAACCCCCAATTTTTGGACCATTGCATAAAAACAGTGTATTTTTCATCAATGTATTTGGGCTCAAATGAAACTCATTCCTGCTCAAAGGTTGTCATAGCTAATGACGATTTAAAACATTGATTCATACAAAATTCATCCCAAAGAAAAGATCACGACATGTTGGAGACTTTTTCCACACCTTTCCTCACATCTACAAACTTCTTATTTTCCTGAGAGACACTTAAGGGGGAAACTGTAAATACATTCTAAACGCCCACGGTGGTGTACCCGAGTTGCAAATATATTCGGCTCTGCAAAGAATTGCAAAGGTTAATTTGCATATTTCGCACACATTCTATTGTTGGTGGGAGCAGCACGTATGTATATACGCCAGCCTCAGTATAACAAAGGCATTAGGACGAGACTACTCCAGCCCAGTCACCTGGTAGTCTCAGTCACCTGGTAGTCTCGGCAATAAGCCGGCAGTCTGCAGCTCAGACATGCAAACTCGGGCCAGAAATACTTTCATACCTGTCCGCAAAATTGCTTTGAGAATGGATGAATGGTCATGCATTCTGCAGAGTCCCTACCAGAAAATTACCAGGCGTTCAACATGCAGGAAAGAAGTCCAGACATTGCCAGCGTGTGTGTGATTTCTCCTGGTATTATGATCCTTCAGAGACAGGGTTCATGAGAGCGTGGTATTATTGTTGAGACTGAGAGCCAGTGATTTGGTGATGCAATGTACTTTTCCCAACAAGACTTCACTGATCTTGTGATAATGGGCTTACACTGTTATAGTGGGTGAGTGACTGAATATGGAGTTTAACGTTGCTGCAGGAATCTTTCTCCCATTTGCGATGATGTTATAGTGGGAGTAGACACCATAATAAACTACATTACATTAAGACTCATGAGTCATTTAAACTTTCCTATAGCTCACCTAAGTCTTACAGCTTTCTTGGCCCAAAAACATGATTAAATGGCAACCATGATTTCCCAAAATATACAAAAGTATCAACATCTACAAAAACATTGTACATAAATAAAAGTATCTACAACAAGAAAAATATTCTGTAGATCATCTAAGCCTTAAAGCATTCTTGGTCCAAAAAACCATGATGAAACAGCAACCATGATTCCCCACACTAAAGGATCAACATCTACAGCAAGTAAACCTGTTCCGTAGCTCACCAGTCATCACTCCTGTCGTAAAGTATCAACATCAAGTAAACGTAGCTCACCCAAGTCATTGCCGCCATCGTGGCCCTCCATCTCCTTCAGCTTCTTCTCCAGCTTCTGTTGTCGGCGCCGCCTCATGACAGCCTCTGGGTTGGAGATGCTCCTGGTGAAGCTGGTCTCGGGCAGGTCGTTGTACAGCTTCTCTGCCACCCCGCCATCAGTCTTCACGTTCTCCTTGTTCCTCCCCTTGTCCCGCTTCTTCTTCTCCTTCTTCTCCCTCTTGGAGAGCTTCCGCTTGAAGCCCGTCTCTGCCACTGCTTTCTCCTGTTCCGGCCAGTCTCCTGTTGCCTGGAAACAGGAAAAATCTAATTTGAGAAAATGGCTCATATTTTAGACAAAATTAATCAGAAAGAAATTTTAAAAATATATATTAAGTTGGGCCTCCTTTGCAGAAGGCTTCATAAAATAGAATAAAATTGAAAATAAATACAAATATCCCTGACATAAAAATTGTTGGTTATTTGAACATGTCCACATACCTTACTTTGAAGGATTGAGTGAGCGAGTGAATTATTGTTTTACGTCACAGCGGGAATCTTTCACCTATAGGTGACAACTTGATCCACATGTATAAAATATTGTGTACTATTTAGATATATTACTACTATTCCTGTTCTCTACAATAGCAAACTGTTAACAATGTCTGTTCTAATAAAATAACTCTTAACTTCTGCACAACATATGAGGAATATCAGTAATCACACGATTGGTATTCAGATTGTCTAACAGTTTTCAATCAGTATTACACAGGTAAACAATTGTACAATGGTATCTAGATGAACTGGGGAGAGAGAAAAAAACAATAGATATTTGTAATTACAAAGAAAAACTATCCTTGGTCACCAGAAGCAATCCTGATCCTCCAATTTATCACTATTTCTGTTACAATAGTACAATAGCCATAACAGCACTATAAAGTCAGTGTAAATAATGACCATCTCATCATGCTAATTATGTTATTGACTTAGTGCTGCTTAACAGGGCACTACATCTGCTGTACAGTTATTTTATTACTCCTGTGTGTTGTTGAGTGGCCATGCATAAAGCGACAATTGGATATAACTTGCTAATTACTGTAATGTAAAATTGACATCAATAGTAGGAACAGCACTGATCATGAGAATGACAATGGAATTTGCATCAGGATTTCTTTTAAAATTTACATCTGAAATGCTATCATTGTTCTCATCCTCTGAAACGTGTAATAATCAATACTGATGTTAATATTATTAACTTTTGTGTTGATATTCACTGTATTGCACTTGTATTACAAAGGCCAATTAACTTGCTCAAGGTGGACTCTGAGTACATAAAAAAAAAAAATATAATAAAACGAGATGATTTCAATAGTTTATGATTTGTTTGCATTGTCTTCATTCACAATCTACAACAGTGCATAGATAACAATGTTAAACTACACATTACTGAATATCTTAGTCTACTTTCTTCCATTCATCTGATATCTCCAGCTGTATGCTATGCTATCTCCATCTAACATTAGCCCACTCATCCAACAAACATTCACCCCAGGCTAATCCATCCACTGCGACACAGGGATAAGCCCCATACCATCATACATTCTCAGCTCCAGAAAGTCATTAACTACATCAGTAACATTTGTGACAAATTAATACACAATTTAAGGAATGCTTGCAAAATCAGCATTGTTCCAATATTAATCCTTGTCCATAAAAATTGAAATGGGTATTTAGAGACCCGCTTCCAACATTTTCAGTATTAGGGAACAGTTCAACCCTGTATGGGCAGAAAGTTGTGAGGAATATATGAGCTATCTTACAAAAGCCCTCAATATTTATACTGGTGGCCACAATTACCATAAAAGTCAATGGCCCTTTACACAGATTCGGTGGTCTGTGATGAGAAATCCATTGAAAGTGTTTCAAAGGCACTATAGTACATATTTTTGGAATAAAGTTAATTTGTATTTGATAGAAGTCTGTTCAATATGCAAATCCTCTCCTATTCTCTATATATAAAACGTTATTCTCAAAAATGATAAACATGTATTAAAGGAAATAGATATAATATTAATTTTATGTGCGACTTGGAGAACATTATTCCATAAATATACGACTCTTTGTAAATCCTTTCTGATTCACAAATACCTTATTCTGAAAAATTATACACATGGAAAAAGAAATATACGTAATTTATGTGTGATTTGGAGAACATTGATCATCATTTACATGACAATACCACAGACCATAGTGCTGGTTGCAGTGATGTTTTACTTTGTTATAACTTTATTCCGAAATGCAACCTTACATTGCATATTCATGTCAATGTTTTGCCTACATACTAGTCTGTGTCATAACTTGTTCTCACCCAAATACTCGTATTCAAAATATCTCCCACGAGCAGATAAGCAAATAAGGGTAAATAATTTCAGCAGCTCCTTTCATATAAATATAATACCAACCCTTTTCATATAAATATAATACCAACCAACATAATTTATATTTAAACTATTTACTTTCACCCTATGGGTAGTCTACCTAAATATACTTATATTGTACTAGTACTATACTAGAAATCTATATGCATGTACCTCATAAATCACAATGTGTTAAAACAACATTCAGCCATGGTCATATTTAACCGTCCACGTACTACAGGTAAGCTGAGATGCCCTATTGGAGCAGTGACTGTAACTATTGCCAACAGGAAAAAGGAAATCCACACATAAATGTCACCAGTTGTCACACAACATATTTATTACAAGAACACACTACTCCGACTACCTTTAGAAAGACTCTTCATGACAAATCAGGTCACTAACGTATTTTGATAGCAAAGGACTCGCTGGCATTCCACAAAGAGAATACTACTACGTCCTATTAATTATCACCTTGTATGCAGGCCCGCAGTATGGGGTACTAGTTAACTAGATGGACACTTGCAAGTTGTCACTCTTCACAAGTCAGGGATGTATTCTACAATGGGTGACAATGTGGATGGACTTAACAGCCCCTATCAACATTGACTGAGTATGTGGAGTGCTGCAGCTCTCCGTTTGATGGCTCATAGGGAAAGATTAGCAGTCAAGCCTGAAGAACATACTCCAAAAAATTACCTCTTATGGAAGGTCAAAGGTCATGTTGGGATGAGGAGGACTTGACCCTCAAAATGCTATCTACTTAAAAGTCATCACATTCAAGGTGTTTTTCAAAAGATCATCAGACATTTGAGATAAGTATTCAGATTCTAGTAACAAAACTTGTTATCACCTTAAGTATACAGGTTTTCTACCAGTTATTTGTCAAATGAAATCCAAACAAAATAGATAATTGATGAAACATGATATGGCATCAACTTTGGTATCATAAAATGATAATTTAGCCAAGCTTAGGAACACAACATGACAGAGCAGCATAAGATATGGCAATATGAAGCCAATGGCTCGCCTCAAGTTGGTGTGTGGTGTCAGACAATTTCAATTAGTCAATTGTTGATTAGTTTTATAATGAAAGTATGATTTGCTGGTATTAATTAAGTCTGTAAATGTACATATAATATTAAGATTAACAAACTAGAATGTGCTTCTCAAAGACAAATGTTTCAGCCAAGTTCATCCAGCAAAAAGACCAAAGTTCAAACCACAGAGTACCAAAGATACAGTGCATGGATGCTAAGATGGCCAGTCTTCTCATTATAACGTAGGAACGAAGAGCAGTGCTGCCTATCTGTGACAATGTCAAGTGTTGACCTTTCTCTGGTTCTGTAAGCTGACCCTGGTCGTGAGATAACATGCCTATTGTTGTTTGGCAGCACTGATAGCCCTGTGTCTGGGGAAGGCAGGCAATGCCATTCCTGGGAGGATACACCATCACAAGAATGTGTCTGATATTCATGTCCTACAACTGTTTTGGGGTATAGAACCCTGGCAGCAATGATAAAGCATGTGAACTGAATGGTAGGATGAATCCTGCACTAGAATTAGCTTCTTTGGTACAGTGTGTAAGTGAGTGAGTGAATATAAGAGTTAACATCACTGCGGGAATCTTTCACCTATTTGCAACGAACAGTGTGCAAGTTAGAGCCTGTGAATTGAATGGTATAAAGAATCCTGCACTAGAATTTGCTTCTTGAGTACAGTGTGATTGAATGATGGAGTATTAACATCTTAGGTACAGAACTCCATTGTCAGAACCCTGTGGCAAAGATAGAGCTGTGAATTGAATGGCAGGAAGAATCCTGCACTAGAATTGGTTTCTTTGGTACAGAACCCTGGCAGTAAAGATTGGCTACATGGTTTGAATGACTAAGAAACTGTTTCTAGGTTATTTCACCCATATCATGGCTTGCATGTTGTTGTGCACATGCCCTGCTTGTAATAAGCCAACTATGGCTGCTTTGTGACACATTTCCCTGGCCTTGTCTCCCTAGCCCTCCTTTCAAAAAGCCTTTATAACAAACTAGAATGTCATAGATGTTACTGTTTAGGACATCCTAAGCTGGTAAACCAAAATGCAGCTGCACAATGTAGCTGTTGATGAATTAAACTGTCGTAATGACATATGGCTTGAGAATTAAAAAAGAAAAGCTGGGGATATTTTCATCATGAAGTCATTGTGAAATTGTATTTTATGATGTTTTAAAAGTAACAAGAAACTAAACTAGTTCTGAACATGCTGTAGATGTCATGTATCATGTCATGGATCATGTAATGGTATAGTATACCTCTTCTCTCTAATATACACTCCCAACAAACATATTACAGAAGATAATAATTACACACTGACATTAATCGCCTGGTAGGAATCAAAGGATGAAATATACACTACTTGAGAAATACATGTAGATACTTGATATCCAGTATCTGGTGCAATGAAAATTAGATACGCTCTAGTCATAGATTACATGAAAGTAAACCTTTTTACGAGACAAATATTCTGAAAATATTTTCAACTAATTCTCATGAATAGCATGCTAACAACTTGAATCAATAAGTATGACAACAATACTGGAATTCCCAGTCTATAATGATGATAATGGTGGAACTACAACCTCCTCAAATAATCTAAATTCTCAAGGAAGTGCATCTAATGTCATTAAGACGTTGGACATGGATGATATTTATCATACCATACTGATGGGAAGCCAGTGTAAACATGTTGTTATGTGACTGGTTATGTGACTATTTCAATGTCCTGCAGAGCAACTGGCATGAACACATTCCTGGGTTGTGTATAAACCAAGAACTCATTAGCTTACATGATCGTGTATCTGGTTACATTCCATTTAGAGGTCAACATATTCTAGGAAGTACGCGAGTGCCCTTTGTAATACCAGCTTCATCAATTAGCAATGCCAAAAGATAATACACCACATTACTGTGTTCAATGGAATTCTGTGTAGTCTATCACCATAACCGTCATAAACTATATAAATATTTCCTCAACAAAATAATGCGTAGGCAAAGCAATTCAACTTTCATTTGCAGAACTATATTAGGTCTATAGAGGAAAATCTTCCTTTTTAAAAGGTACTGTTGTTTACTATGCTTTGGCATTACAATTTCTCCAGTATCTACATAATTTATTTTTAATTTTGTGAATTTGTGCATCACAATTACAATTTATTGTTCATAGAGGCTTTCTGAACAATCTTAACATTGGAAATTGCCTTTGTATTAAATTATTTTCCTAGGCAAGCTCAAAAATATATGACAAAAAGCAGATCTCTGGCATGGGCTCTGCTTTTAAGCATGTTTTCATTTTTATTCATAATCAATCATCTCTCCATGTTTAACCTGTCACTTCTCTTGTGATCCTTGACAAGCAACTAGAACTGCAACATGAATGAAGATGGCCCAATGTGTCAGTCATAGCATCCCTATGGCTGGCTGTTGGGAGTCTACGAAACTGAAACAAAAGTGGCGCCCCGACTTACCCCTTTTCTTGTGGCCTCATCCTCTCTTCGGAGCAGGAAGCGGCCCTCTCGCACGTCTTTGCCCCAGTTGAGCTGTGCCAGGAGAGGATAGTCATCAGCAGTTAGTTGTCTTTCCTCTGTAACACAAGAATTAAAAACAAAATGTTTAAAAAAGATACTTAAAAAGTATAACCCTGATATAAGGAACTACATGTATTGGACAACAGCTTTATGTAGCACGAAGACTTCCATCGTTATAAACAAAACAAAACTGAAATTCAAATTGAAATGTAAATCTTCCAGGCAGTATTATTCAGTTTAATACAAGATGTTCACATTATTGGATGGATATATACTTGGCAGGATGATACGATTTCAACCAAATTAAATAATATTGAAGGTGAGCGAGTGATAATGGAGTTTAACATCACTGTGGAAATCTTTCAGTAATTTGCTAAGGAAAGTGCAGCATTTATAAATTGGAGTAAAAAAGCTCTTGTGTAGACAAATCAAATCCATATACTTTCAGGTAAAAGTGTGTTGCGATCATTTATTTGTTAATTATTTCATAATACATAATGTATCAGAATTGTAATAGGATTGAAATGGCTACTAAAATGAATAGCAGTTGAATATAAAAACTTGTGATGTCACCTTAGGCAAGTGGCCTAGTTTCATAATGCCTCTGTTCACCCAGCAGAAAATGGTTACCCGGAAGGATGATATGAGCATGATATGAGCATGTGAATGATAAGCCTTCTAGCACCTTGAAGGCATATTGGGTTGTATACTCCCCAGGGAGTTGAGAAGGAAAATGAGAGCATGCTGATTACTATGACTGGGGTAATAATGTAACACTATGAGCATGCTTATATTAGACCATGGATTTGGTGCAAAATAAATGTTCATATTATTCTTATTGCCATCTTAGTATTATCACATGCACTTGTCTTCTTGCAAAGCTTGTTTGGAATGGTAGATCTGTATGCGTGTTACGACTGTACGCCTCTCTAGACCACCGCCGTACTCACAGATGCGCATCGCAAATACCACGCACTGACGTCAGATCACACACATCTACAGCATTCACCTGAGGTGGAAATCACCTGGGAGAAGAGTAGTGCGAGAGAGTAGTAGGGCGGGATGCTGGAGAAGCCAGTGTATTATAAACATTGCTTGTGGAAGAAACGGTTCAGTTCTGTTTGTCGCCCGACGGCAGTGATAGTGATCGAGAAACAAGCGTCTGGCAGTGCAGCAACTGCAGATTATGTACCTGTTCTGTTTAGACTAGACATATGGCTTACATTCCTCCAGTCAGTGCACTTATGATGGCCATGCATTTACACATACTATTCTTATGTGTATATCCCTGTACATCATGTATACAGGACATACCAGATGTCAGTGTATGCAGCACATATGAAACCAAGGCACAAGACCTGTACATGAATACATGTATATATTTCACGTAAATACTATCTGTTAGCATGTTTAGGTAGCATTAAGCTTTTCGTTCAATAGGTAATGCATATGTATATAACGTATATTAACCCAGATATTTCAATAGCCTGGGGGACCTTACTCTCTCAACTAGTTTTCAACAAATATTTTTTGCATCATAATATATACAAACTTCACATAATATTTCGAAGTTGAATTACAAGTTATCCCTGTATTGAGACAAATCGCAAAATCAGTTCTTTCAACTGATTAACTCAAATTCAAATTCAAATATTCTCATATTTTGCAACTTGATATTAAACCTATTCAGGTGTAAAACAAGGCAGACATATAATACTAGCATTGAAAGTCCACCCACTGGTAACAAGATATTGAAACTGACCCAGGAAAGATACAGCCTCCAATTACTGAATTAGGGTTTAAGATACTGGTATACGCTAAGTAAGGTATATGTGGACTAGGTTCTCCAGCTATATCTGAGTATAACCAGCAGAGACTGGGGTGGCATTGCACAGGCTTAGACCACCACCACATCACCATAAAATATTATTCAAAATTTCATTAGATTTTAGAGCATTTAGTTTTTCTTGGACAATATCTGTAAATTGGATTCCTCAAGCTATCTCAGAAATCAGCACCATCATTCACGATAATTTTTAATATTTTAAATTAACTTTTCGTTAGATCACGCTGCTTTTAGTTAGTCTAGATTATACAATATTAAAATAAACTTAGTGGTATACAATTAATATTTACATGATTCTGCATTTTAAATATTAGTATTTTACATATTTCACAGGTTAATTTGTTGTTCTTGGTTGCAGGCATGCACATGACTGATAACATTAATATTGACTTCAGATCATATGTATCTATCATGGTGATTGACCATCACAGTTATACCTGCAGAATACCTCAGTTGTCATCTGCTGTTTATCAGGCATACTACATACATATGCAATACTAAGGTCCTGGGTCCCGTTCCACAAAAGCATCATAGGTTTAACTCATTCAGCTACAATTGTTCTGTGGAATGGGACCAAGGACTGGCGATAAAAATATATTTTATGTAAGCATCTACATTTGATAATATGTATTTGAATTACATAAATGAATGGGTATATTATTCTGAATTACTTTTCCCAAAAAATATGTTTGTAATATGAATTTTTTTTATTACAATTTTCAAGAAATAAACATTGATGCTAAATTGCCCAATCTCTACAATGTATCAATGTTGTCATATGGACAGACAAAGGGATATATTTATATATGTAGCAAAGTAAAGATTCTGCATAGTATCACATGTTATCTTTATCTGACCGTTGGCCACACTATGTCCCTTCACTGTGTTCTCTGTCAACAGTCTGACCCTGTACAGCCGGTCACCCTCGGATCTGACTGCTGTCAAGGACTTATCATCATCCTGATTGATAACGTGTTAATCTAAATACAGTCTTATCACATCAACATGCCATGAATCAATCTACAATTTGCCACTTCTTCCTCATACCTGTGTCTGGATGTTTATGAGTTTTCAAAATGAACCGATAGCAAATACAAACGTGTTAATTAAACTGATGGATATTCTCCTTGTAGTTATCAAATATACCATCCATACAAAGTGGCTTTCTAGAATCTTTCACCAATATCACGACTTGTCAGTTTAGGGCAGGAGGAAACCCACAACATCCGTAGTGCTGAAT
>JAUTBV010052882.1:0-20242 GCA_032361325.1 Lepetodrilus fucensis
GATAACATAATCAACAGTGTTGATTATGCATAATTCGACGATTGTGACATCGTCGCCAGACAATGAAATAACGTCATGACTTGACGTCATAGGCGGACGATTGCTCATCAGCGGACTGTGGCCGTCTCTCTAAATCTCTAAGTCGTTTTTCGGTAGTTTATCATGATTTATTCCAACAAAATGATTATGTTGAATAATATGATACGATTGATTACGGAAAATATTTCCCTTGTGAAATTAATGTTCAAAGTTCAAATTTCACTCGGGACATATTTTCCGTAATCAATCGTATCTCATGGGTTATTTTCCAAGTAATCCATACCGTCAATGTAAGGTCTTAAATAATTATTAACACAATGATACATCATCAATATCACAAAAACCTGTTGTGAATAGATTTGGCTGTTATATTGATGACATTCTGTAGAAAATGATGTAAAACCTCACATCGACGATAAGGATGGGTACAATCCCCAGGCGGACAAGTGAACAACCCAGATTAACAAGCATTTTACCCACAGGGAAAGTAGTTTCATGACCGACAAGATAAGTGCCTAAAACAGTTGACGTAGATCTCCGCTGGCCTATTCTTGAAACGCTCTTGCGATCTGCATAGCCCTATGTTATGTGAATCTTTAAGATTGTTGTACGATCGTAATAAGGTTTCGATAATAGGCCACATGGTTTTTAAATCACCAGGCACCATTGGCAGTACACCGTAATCACAACTTACGAGTTATTGAAACAAAAAATGGTGACCATAAGAAAACAAATAACAATAGGTCTTTAGTTTTTAATTAACATATAGAAACACTTCCTAATAATTCATACATAGCAGCAACATAGCTGTATGGGGTGGTCTCTGTTTTTTTTCCCACATCCAAACGATCGTAGTCTCATCTATGAAACAGTTTTTGTCACCACTCTGCATGGTTTCACTCGACACAAAAACCAATGCACACACCTCGCTACAGTCTGCTCTGGTCAAAATGTTTATCTAGGCCACGGGTCTACTCTGTTCTTCCTCATGATGAAAGCTATTTTTTTCTGCATATCGGTGTTGTAGATCCTCTTGCATCTCTCGTAGCTAACGCGGCGCCGAGCATCAGTTGGAACTTCGCAGAACTCTTTTCTCCGGACGTTCTCGAAAAATCTCTCGCTCCTCAAAACCCTGAAATACCAACATGACGATGTAAGGGACTGAAATAATATGAATTTTGTTAACTCTCTCCATACTGGAAGCAACTGGATATGCCCTTTAGGAGCTGTATGTGCCTGTATCTAATCCAGCAGGAAGAGGGTTAAAAATGTAGTGTTAAAACGGGATGCGGTGAAGTCGTATAGAAACTAAGTCGTATGAATGTAAAACTTGTATGGAAAACATGCTCATTTACATGATTTTTTATTTACAATTTGTTCCAAGTTAAATATACATCACATTAACAGTTAATCTTTCTTCATTTCCAATAATCTCAGACTTAAACAGATCTTTGTGATCATGAAAGATTGATTGTCACGATGACCTCAATGACCTCTGAATCTGTGTAAATGCCACAATGGGAAGTAATCATTGCAATAACGACATGTCCAATTGGAATGTTCATGTTGCATTATTGAAAAACATTGAATATTTCATCAGTGCTATTACTATTTTTTGTGCGTCAAATATTATTAATCTAGCATAATACATGTATATTGACATCTGTACATTAGTACTTAGCAGCTTAGTGTGTATCTAGCTATTCTTTACGAAGAAACTATCTTCTTTCATGGTTACTTAAACAACAAATGTAATCCAAAAGTTAGCAATGAAATATCAATATCTACAGTACACACAGAATAATGTATCTGCTAAAGAATTGCTTTTTGTATGCTAAATTACTAAATTAGAATAATGGCATTATAGTAAGACAATGACTTAGACCATGATCTATAATTAAAAACATATTGCCAAAAGTTCATAATTACAATATACATGATATAGGGAAATATATAGCAGCTAAAATTAAATTCATGTCAACAAATAGAAAACATTGACAAATATTTCGTCAGGGCACGAAAACTGAATCTGTCAACAAAAGTGTTTCAATGACAATGTTGTACACATAAATCTAAGAAATATTAATGAATGTACTATCTATTACTAGGGACCGCAATGGTTTATACCTGTCAAGAGCTCTAAATGATGGTTCTATGTCATTGTTTCTAACCAAAACAGTTCGAGCAAGAAATCGAACATGATTTTTCGACATGACCGGAAGTTGCTGCAATGATTACGGAAAGTCGTAAATCATTTCGTAATATACATTTTAGACAGATTCAGTTGTTATTATGCCATATATAATATACTATTGCATGCACTAACAAATTTCATGTATATCTACAGTCATCGTGTACAGCAAAATCCATATCTTCACGACATGTCATTGATCGAAACATTTCCTGTGCGCGAAATAATGGCGAGTTAGCTCAACAGCTCAAGAGAAAATAGGAAGAAAAACTAAAAGTGTACCCTTCATACAATGTTTGTCACTAATTAGTATATCTTTAAATGTTGGTTATAACTCACATATCCATAATGTGTTGGTTTTTCCTCACTTGTTTTTGTTTCATCTCATAAATCTGATACATTAGTCAACATAAATATGTTCAAAAGTGAAAATAACTATTGAAATTAATCAGAAATGTTGTTTTAATATCATATGTTCATAATGTGTCTATATGTAAAGCATATTTGTCCTAACTATGGGTAACATATTAATGTCAATTATTTTTTATTATTTTCTTTAGAAGACTGAAACTTTGAAAGCAATATCCAATTTGTGAGCTGAGTTGATCGACATCCCATTTCAATATGTTTGGTGGGAATCAGAATCCTGGCAAGTCTGCAGGTAACTATGGTAGCACTGGCAGCCGTTGGTTGGATGTATACTATATATTCCATCTCTACAGGCTGTATGTTGCTATATTTTAAAAGTGGCTAGCCTGGGTGAAAGTAGGCCATGTTTATGGCCGGTATAGTAACATTGCTACGCTAATGTACACACTGGCCATAAGCCTTCTACAACGAAGGTAAGGAAAGCCGACGCGGTACCACAACTCGGGTTTCTCACCTTCTGTTAACTGCTAAAACTGTCTGCATGGAGTCTGCCATGGTAATCCAATGAGTGAATCCCAGTTTGTCCGTGCTACTTCCGGTTTTTGTGCACCTGTAGTGATTGGAACTAAGAATTTGACTTTGGATTGTTTTATTATTGATGCAGTTTGACTAATGCATGCCTCAATCTAGCTTTTTGTTACCCCACAGGGTTTGACTTCGCATCAACAGGAAACTCGTCAAGTACGGGTTTCTCATTCGGGGCAGCAACTACAAGTGCAGCCCCCGGAGCGGGCGGCTTCAGCTTTGGCGGCGCTGGGACTGTCACATCCCCTGCTGGATTGTTCAGCAGCCCTCAGACGACCACCGCAACTCCGGCAGCAGGGGGATTCAACTTTGGCGGAACGCCAACGCAAGCAGCCACGACCCCAGCCGCAGCCACAGGGTTCAACTTCGGAGGCACACCGACTCAGGCAGTGGCGCCGACTACTGCTACCGCTGGGTTCGGTGGGTTTGGAGGAACCACCACCCCGGCGTCTACTGCCCCTGCAGCGTCCACTGCACCTGCACCATCAGGGGGGTTCTCGTTTGGTGGAACGCCCACCGGTCAATCAACAGCTGCGCCGATGGCCGGGTTTGGATTTGGAGGCGGTGCTACTCAGCCGACATCCACCGCAGCTCCAGCCACCGGAACTGCGGCAGGATTCAATTTTGGCGCCGCAGCAACTCAGCCTTCCACGACCCCTGGGTTTGGTGGAGTGGCACAACAGCCAGCTACAACCACAGCAGGTCAGGGGTCATATGAATACCATTATGATTTTATTGATATTTTTTAAACACATTCAGCAGGGAGAAAGTTAATTGTGTAAAATACTGTTTTATAATTTTTTTTTATACAACTGCCATTTTCAACTCGATAATCATTTGAAATCAGGGACACCACCCAGCTAAGAAAATTAAAAATAAGTCCTGTTCTTTTTAGGCGGCTTTGGTTTTGGCGGTGCAGCCACAACAACCGCCCCGGCACCTGGCGGCTTCTCATTCAGCGGTGGCACAGCCCCAGGTACAGCCCCAGGTACAGCCCCAGGCACCACCGGGGGATTTTCTTTCGGAACGACACCAACCGCAGCCCCACCAATCACAGCTGCAGCACCGCAGACCACAACTCCCGGCGGCTTCTCGTTCGGCGCAACGGGGACCCCAGCGGCTGCTGGGGGTGGCGCCACGGCTGGAGGATTCTCTCTGGGTGGTGCTGTGCAGCCGGTCACCACATCTGCTGCCGCTCCGGGAGGATTTGGTTTTGGCACCGCACCCACATCAGGTTAGTACAATGATACGTCAAGATCCTGTCACTACTGGTAATCAGCTGTAATGGGAACATTCAGTTTGCAAGAGAACAGTTGTGGTATCAACTGTCAATTGGAAAACTAACAAAACTATGAGTTAATCGAGCTATAGAACATTTTAAGTGTGATCATTTTGTTGGATATTTATGTGACTTTGTTATTTTAAAATAATAATAAAAATGTTGTTAGCAGACAAATACACACAATTCCAGTATGTTCACATTTTTTAATTGAATGTTAAGAAATTGTTGGTATTTTTTTAGTTCATAATTGCAAATTTTCAACACTCATCAGGTCTCGAAACAAACGAGTTTGAGATTTTGCTCAGCTGGGATACTCTCCCTTTGACTCAGTGCCGTAACTTGAGTACAGTCTAAAACTCTTAAGTTTGTTTTGAGAAATCTGGTTCTGGTTACAAATTACGCTGTTCATTTTGCACATGCATATTATTCCAGAATGATTGAGCGGATTGAATGTATTCGAGCTATTCCAAATGTTAACTTTGGTAAAAATCGAACACTGAGAATGCATTCCGAATGTATTCTGAATGAGAAAAGTGACAAAACGAACAGGCAAAATATCTTGTCAACGATAAACTATCAATATGTATATTTAAGCTCATGATATAGAGTATTGCTAATGATTTATTCACCTTTGACCTTCCAGTGCCGCTAGTAGCTGGCAATGTCGCCCAGACTGCCGCGAGCAGCACAGGGTCGGGATTCGGGCTCGGTACTGGAGGTTTCGCGTTCAGCTCTGGCGGGGCGTCCAACGCGGTGACGACCGCAGCCGCCGCACAGCAGCCGCAGAAACCAGCAGTTGCGGGGAACATGGGCAACTTTGCCCTCACAGGTGCTGCGCCAATGACTGCCGCGCCAATGACTGCCGCGGCTAAACCTGCAGCAGCAGTCGCTCCAGGTATTGTACTATCTTTCTCTTTCTCTCTCTCTCCCTATCTCCCCATCTCTATCCCCCTCTCTCTTTTTCTTTCTCTCCCTCTCTCTGGATTTCTCTCTATCTTTCCCTGTGTTTCTCTATCTTTCTCGCTCTCGCTCTTTCTCTCTCTGTTTCTTGTACTCTTTCTCTCTGTCTCCCCTCTCTCTCTCTCTCTCTCACTACTCTCTCTCCCCTCTCTTCCCCACTCTCTCTCTCTCCCTCTCTCTTCCCCTCTCTTCCCCTCTTGCCTCTTTCTACCACTCCATTGGAAACCCAGGCATATCCAGTGATGTTGATATTTCCCTGCCATAAATGAAGCTTTCTGCAATTTACATCGCATATCAGGGACAGAGAGAGGGAGAGAGAGATAGAGGGACAAGAGATTTCCCCACCATAATTGAACCCTCCTAAACTAGCTGCAATTTACGTCACATCCTGTAAATCATGAAATTAATGCGTCACTAATTTAATGCGACCTCTAGATTTATGACATAAATGCGACACCAATAAAATGCAAACGGCCATGTCTCCATACATGTCTTACCTTTAACGCGCAGCAATTAAATGTGACAATACGGCGGTCGCATTTATCGCATTAATATTCTGCTCTCATTAATTTCATGATTTACAGTATCAATGAGATCGTATTGATCACTGAATTTACTAACATGTCTTCATCTTCTCGTCTGCAGTCGTGTCAGCTGGTGGGATTAGCCTGGCTGGAGCCGTTAGACTCAATCCCACCACTCCCGGGTTCAGCCTGACCACCCCGGCCAGCGCCACCGCTACCCCTGGGGTAGGGCTCTCCACAGCAGTTCAGGTGGGTCAGCTGTCGGACGCTTAGCTAAGGGTCATGATACGAGTGAAATAATCTAGTGGCTTTAACCCTCTCCCTGCTGGATTAGGTACAGGTAATGCTCTTTAGGGCATCTGGTTGCCTGTAACATGGTGAGGGTTAAACCCACAAAGCAACAAGCTAAGAGTGTTTTAATGTGGAGTCACCAGAGGCCTGTTCAGGCGGGAAATATGAAGAGATTTATCGAGATTTTAGTAATAACCTACTGTGTCGTTAATCTGCATAAAATCACCTTCGCTTAACCTTAGCTAGTATAGTACTAGTATATGCCATGCTTTAAGCGATCTACTAAGATCTGCGGGACATGATATCGTCTCGTCTGCATTTCGGAGATAAGTAACCATGGTAAAAACGCCAGACGCCATCTTGGATTTCTAGGCGATGTAGCTCCAGAGCACTCACGCTCTCAGTCCGCGACTCACGCCATAACTCGCCGATCAAAATCGTTCAGGAGGCGGGGTCGCGCTTGAACTCGCGTAAACTCGCCCTCCTGAACAGGCATCAGCTACTGCTCTTGTAAAGCACCAGCCAGTCCCTGTATGTTCTGAACGGAGGTCCTCAAGGCTTTCACTTTCTGACTATTAACATTTATATTTCCTTGAACAAGGAGCAGGTTTTTCCGCAGTTGACATAACTTGCAACCAATCCTTTTCTATTGTGAACAAAATATGTTCAACTAAAATAACGAATGTGGTAGTGCATAATATTTGATGAAGTTGTTTCTTCTAGGTTGTGGTCGCATATCTATACATTGAGTACTGAAATAGTGACGTCTGTCTTATTATTCCTTTCAGGGAGGGGCCCTGGAATTTCTGCTGAGAGTCGTGGTTTTGTAAGGAATTCTCTTGCGCTTCATCAGTTTGTCCAGGGTGGCCTGTATGGCTGTCTGTACTGCAAGAAAAGCTTTGCTAGTTACGGCGCTCGCTGGAACCACGTGGGGGCTGTCCATCAGAATAAACACTACACGTGTGTCTGTGGCAAAACTTATCCTTACAGTCATAACCTGACCAGGCACCAGAAAACATGCCCGTACGAATGTGGGAAGACTGCTTCGGGTGCAGTGAACTACTCTCAACAAATGTAGCGTTTCAAGGTATGGTGCAATTTTCCAAGACTATGCATACAGCTAAAATACACACACATACATAATGACCAAGAACCTTGGGGTCTCTGTTTAAGTTTTCACTGGTAAAATGAAGTTTAAATAATTGTGTATTGGTTGTTGCTGGTTTGGGGAAAGATTAATGTTAGAATAGCTTGTAGGCAAGATTTGAAATCGTCTCTGCTTCATTTTTCATTTTTGAATCTTCATTTCTTATATGTGCACTTTGCTACTTATGGAAAGAAACCTTAACAGAATCGTTTATTTGGTTTCAGGCGAGAAGAAATACGGTGCATTTCAAGGGTTTGCCAAGTCTAAACTGTTCTTGCCCCGAGTTCACGGCATGCTGGCAGATCCAGCACGATATTTCGACGCACCTGCGTACGTCAGTCAGACCTTTCTCTCCCGGCTGCCTGGGGAGCCGACTTCTGAGAGCTTTCCACGAATCCCTGGGGAGAATTTCCAGTGCCCTCACTGTGAGAAAGTGTGCAGAACCGCGGGAAGCAGACGCTATCACATCCTGGCCATCCACAGGAAGATGGTGTACTCGTGCATCTGTGGTAGAGAGTACACATACAAGCCCAACCTGATGCGGCACCAGAAGGCGTGCAATGTACACATTCTCCAGGCCACGTGATCAGGCAATGTACACATTCTCCAGGCCACGTGATCAGGCAATGTACACATTCTCTAAGCCACGTGATCAGGCAATGTACACATTCTCCAGGCCACGTGATCAGGCAGTGAATACATTCTCCAGGTCACGTGATCAGGCAGTGAACATATACTCCAGGCCACATGATTAGGCAGTGAATACATTCTCCGGGTCACGTGATCAGGCAGTGAACATATACTCCAGGCCACATGATTAGGCAGTGAATACATTCTCCAAGTCACATGATCAGGCAGTGAACATATTCTCCAGGTCATGTGATTAGGCAGTGAATACATTCTCCAGGCCACGTGATCAGGCAGTGAACACATTCTTCAGGTCACGTGATCAGGTAGTGAACATATTCTCCAAGCCACATGATCAGGTAATGAATGAATTCTCCAGGCTAGGTGATCGTGAAATGAACACATTCTCCAGGTCATGTGATCATGCAGTGAACACAATGTACATAATCATGCAGTGAACGCATTCTCTAGGCTACATGATCATGCATTGAACACATAAAATATAATCATGCAGTGAATGCATTATCCAGGCCATGTGATCATGCAGTGAATACATTCTCTAGGCTACATAATCAGGCAGTGTACACATTCCCCAGGCCATGTGATCATGCAGTGAACATTTACTTTATCTGAGCCGTGTGATCATGCTCAGGCAGTGAACATAGTTATACATTATCATGCAGTTAACACATTTTCCAGGCTACGGGAGCATGCAATGAACACATTCTCCAGATTATTTGATCTTGCAGTGAATGCATTCCCAGGCTACTTGATCATGAATGTGTTTTGCAGTAACATGTTCTCTGGCTACATGGTAATGAAGAGAACACATTTTCCAGGCTATTTCATCATGCTCATGCAGTGAACACATTCTCAAAATTACATGGTTTTCAATGAACATATTCTGTGTGCTGGTGATTATACAGTAGCAAAGTGACAATTAGGAATTTGTTCTCCTGTTTACCACCCAATGACGGTAACAATATCGTAAAAAATATGTGAACTGAATCAATGTTGTATAGTTGCCTATAAATGGCAAGGATCAGAATACAACATGGAACTACAGTACCTGATGGCAGCCTGGTTTAGTAATGTTAGTAGTAGCCTATTTTTTTGTATTTTCATCTGTCAATATATGCTTGAAAAGATATACCAATGTGTTTGTTGGACTATGGAGGTGCATGAAAATATGATGATTTTGAAACAATCATTAATTGTGGCTGTCTATAATCAATCACTCATAGTGGATGAAATATTTGGGACTAGTTTTTTGGCAAACATTCATTTTAACAAAATCTCTTTCAGTTTAATACATTTTGCTACCAATGAGATGTTTCTGAACAATTCTGCAGTAGTGTCATATTGACTAATTTATTACTGAATTTATGTATTTTGGAGGCGTTATTTTATTGTTGTTACTAATATTCTCAAATGAAAATTTGATATTTAATATATTGTAAATAAATATACCTATATAGTTATACTTTTGTTTTGTCCATTTTGAGGTTCATCGCAAATGGGTGAAAGATTCCCGCAGCAAATTTAAACTCCATATTCACTCACTCACCTTTCTGAGGCTTGGTGTAGTGTGCACACATCTGATGGAGGATAGTTCTGGATGTCTGTGGTGTGATGTTACACAGTGTACAATACCGGTAATCAGCCTTGGTTTGTCCACACCAACCTTGCTTTCCATAACACAGTTGGTCCATTTCCCCTTGCCATATGTAAATTGGTGATCAACAAAAAAAAAATCAAATCGCTCCACGCTGTATGATTTCAACTTTTTTAATCATCATCATCCTTAATCCTGAGCAAATATTTGCATAGCCTGAATTACGTGATCATTTCCTATTAAATACCATATAATTTGGATTACTCTTGCACTAGACTTGACATCAAGCTTTTTGTTCCTTTCAGGCACATCTGTATATAGAGGAAGTGATAACTGGCCTCAAGACCAGGGCGAACTACAGGAAAAGACTTCTATCAAAGTCCCTCACATGCATGTGCATGCTCAGTCTTTGTCACAGCAGCCAGGAGAAGGACCTGGAACTCACCCCTGTCCGTACTGTGACAAGGTGTTCGTTGGCATCTCGGGGCAGCGAGATCATGTGGCTGCCATTCACTACAAGAACGTCTATGTCTGTGCCTGTGGCAAAGAGTACTCGTATAACCAGAGCTACCGAAGACACACTCGCGTTTGTCTGTTGTACAAGGAAAACAATTCAAAATGAGGAGACAGGATAGAAACTAACTTTGAAACATACTCGCCAAAATAGTGATACAAATATCAAATGTTATCAATTTGTACTAGTCCTTAGGATACCTTTCGCATTGGGAGAAATGGCCTGACTAGCAGGCGAGTGTTAATTTTGATCTTCAAAATGACCCATGTTTGTGACATGGGATTGAGTTGGGTATTTTTCTAGTGTCTGCAAGGGATTTTAATTGTTATCAATATGGAGTGGGATGTAGCGCAGTCATAGAAAGTTGGACTTCGGAGCCAAAGGTTCCAGTTTCAAATCCCTCCCTTAGGGCCCTGCATCATTGTTCGCGAAGGTTACCTTTCTTACCGTGATATTGAAAGGATGCACTGACTGTAGTGGCAATACAGTTATCATCATATTGGACTTGTCAGTAACAGCCAGTGCTCACAGATTTACTGCAACATTCAGTGCTACAGATGTTGCAGGTTTCCTCCTGCCCTAAACTTAAAGATTCTAGACAGCAATTTAAAAAAATCTTTTTTAATTGTTATAAAAAATATTAAAACGATTGTTATCAATAGGTATACCAAATGTGTTTGCCCTAGAATCTGTGAATAAGTAGAATCTTACCAGACAGTTAAATACTGTTATATTTTGAAGACTATTGAATGTTGTGATGATGAGCTTGTGTCAGAGGTAAAGAACCTGTTTCAGAGGTCAAGGTTCAGGGTCAGCAGACATTACTGGTATGGACTTTTTCACAAGACTATTTAGGAGATTGTGAACATTGTTTTCACCTTGGGTTTCAATTTTGATCACAGGCAAATGGTAATATCGCATATGACCTTTTTATTATGAATTTATTATGAAAGTCAATGTTACTGGCTTTTAGTTTTACCAAATTGTGTCACACTTATATTATAGTTACTATTGGATAAGATGACCTCACCTCGTACATTTCTGTCTTAAGGAGAGCAACGATGAAGATGTTTGAAATGTTTTAGCAAATAAAATGTAACATGCTAATACTTCATTCAGAGTTTGATTTTGGCATAAATGGATAGCAGACAACCAGATGTGGCCACATGCTGTCACTTGCCTGCTAATAGGAAGGGAGGGACTGCTATCAAGAACCAAACCATTGCAACGTAGAACACAGGAACTGTTTGTAACACAAGGAAATTTATCATCATGATCTTTGCTGTAACACAAGGAAATTTATCATGATCATGCTGTTTTGTTGGTAGACTCCCCAGCATTGTACCAGAACGTCATGAACTATGCCACAAAACAACCAAAAATCTCTATTTCCTTTCAGATCACAATTTTGAAGAACGGTTTCCACGGATTCATATGGAAAAGCTTGACTCCACTCTACCGTCACAAGGGAAAACATCTACCCAGTACCCTCCACATCTGCTCTCTAAACCAATCGGGTCCAAATTCCCTTGTCCGGACTGTGAGAAGGTCTTTGCCAGTGCCGGGTCCAGATCTAATCACGTGACTGCCATCCACGCCAAACAGACGTTCATCAGTATCTGTGGGAAGGTGTACAGCTACAGCCAGAACCTGCACAGACACCAGAGGCTCTGCAGCATCTGCAGTCTTGGTCTTGGTCAACAGTCGTAGAGAATTCCTGTCCTGTCTTTCTGGAAGCGTGCAAATTCTCTTGCTGAATGTGCCAGTACTACACAGATCTTCCTCAGGATCTGTACCTTTGGTCAACAGTTGTAGAGAGTTCTTCTGGAAACGTGCAAATTCTCTTGCTGAATGTGCCAGTACCTACACCGATACAGTCTTGGTCAACAGTAGAGAGTTCCTGTCCTTTCCTTCTGGAAGCATGGAAATGCTCTTGCTTAAGGATGTACCAGAACCTACCAGATCTGTAGTTACTCAATACTCAATGTACATGTCCCTACATCAATATCAAAGGTTTTGTAGGAACTAGAGCCTTGGTCAACAGTCATAGAGAATTCCTGTTTTATTTCTCCTGGAAATACTTACATTATATTTTCAAATAATTATTATGCATGGACATTTTATTTACAAGCACAATCTAAACTTGATGTCAGTTGTAGTGATAATTCAAAGAGGTTTGTGTGCAGTGATGATGCACCCTGACAAGTGCTATGAACTGGATTTGAATGGTCATCTGGATCTATATGCCTTGCTATCCACAATATCGTACATGTAAGTTGAAAGATTCTGCTTTCATACTTTAGCAGCTGGAGATTCCAGAGCAGTGGTGGTACAATACATTGTTGATCAAATGATTTATAGTATTTCTATGATATGTTTCTCTTAGAAGGTCTTTACTTCTTGGGACAAATATGCCTTCAGAAAAACTTACTGTGGTGTATTATTGAGAGTGTTATTCAGCAGTCATGAATTCCATATGTTACCATTTGTATCCTGACCTTTTAGACATGAACCAGCCATACAATTTCAGAAAACTACACAAACACATTTTTCACCCACAGAAGCTGTTTAAATTCAGTTTTTAGAGCACTTTTCTTTTTTGTATTGGGGTTTATAGTTGCTTTCAATATTCTTTCACTTACATCACACGACTTGTCAGTTTAAGGCAGGAGGAAACCTGCAACATCCGTAGCACTGACTCTTGCAGTAAACATGCCAGCACAGGCTGTATTAGAGCACTAGTTCTGATAATAATAACATATAGAAAACGTAATTAATTTTAAAAATCATAAATGCACACAGGCTCTGGAGAATTATATCTTGGACTAGAGGTCGTGCCAGTTTTCAATCTTGCTGGGTGTATTTATATGTCATTGTGTATGATGCCTGCTTTTACTATGTTCTCACATTGACTAGTATTATGTACAATATGCATTCTATACGACTTCACTACCTTGAACAGAACATGAATTTAATGTCTGACACTTTTACAATGTTGTCACATTGATTAGAGTATGCATTCTGTATTTCAGAAACCTTTACAATGTTCTCACATTGACTAGCATATATACAATATGCATTCTGTACGACCTTCAAATCCTTGACAGGACTGTTTAATTTAAGAAATGTTCTCACATTGATTATAATTCTGTATGACTTCAATACCTTGAACAGAACTCATTTCATGTTGGACACCTTTAGAATGTTCTCATACTGACTCACATACACTATGACTTCTGTATGACTTGAAACCCTTGAACAGAACTCTTGTTTCCTTTCAGACAGCGTTGCACCAGCTGGGTACGAGGACCTCCAGGACAGTCACGGCCTCATCCGAGGACTCCTCCTGGCCAGCACCTTCTCCGGTCAGCGAGGCTCGTCTCACGGCAGCCACAGCGGTCGGCAGCTACAGTACTACCCGTGTCCGCACTGCGAAAAAGTGTTCACCGTTCTGTCTGGCCGCTGGAGGCACATCGCAGCCATCCACCGCAACCACGTGTACACCTGCATCTGCGGCAAGACCTACCCGTACAGTCAGAGCCTCCGCAGGCACAGCCGCTTCTGTTCGGTGTACAAGGCCAAAATGGGGCTGCTGTCGTGAAGCTTGTGTCTGAATAGCGTTGCTGTTGGGAGGACGTTCCTGTGCAGGTTTTCAGAATGGGTCACCTTTATGAAGATGAACCCATGAAGCTTGTATCTGAATAGGGTTGCTGTTGCAAGGATGTTCCTGTGCAGGTTTTCAGAATGGGATCACCTATATGAAGATGTACCGAGGAAGCTTGTATCAGAATAGGGTTGCTGTTGGGAAAATGTTGCTGTGCAGGTTTTCAGAATGGGGTCACCTTTATGAAGATGAACCCATGAAGCTTGTATCAGAATAGGGTTGCTGTTGGGAGGATGTTCCTGTGCTGGTTTTCAGAATGGGTTACCATTATGAAGATGAACCCATGAAGTTTGTATCAGAATAGGATTGCTGTTGGGAGGATGTTCCTGTGCAGGTTTTCAGAACAGGGTCACCTATATGAAGATGTACCGAGGAAGCTTGTATTAGAATAGGGTTGCTGTTGGAGAACGTTCCTGTGCAGGTTTTCAGAATGGGGTCACCTTTATGAAGATGAACCCATGAAGCAAGTTTTCAGAGTAGGGTTGCTGTTTTGAAGATGAACCCATGAAGTTTGTATCAGAATAGAGTTTCTGTTAGGAGGATGTTCCTGTGCAGGTTTTCAGAATAGGGTCGCTGTTATGAAGCTTGTATCAGAATAAGGTGTCTGTGGTGATGATACGCCCATGAATAGGATTTTATCGCTGCTCATGAGGATTGTATTAAAATTGATTAACAGTTGTGAAGATATTCCCATGATGCTTTTAACATTGAGTTGCCATCATTGAAATGTGTCCATGATGTTTGCATCAGAATAGTGTTGCTGCCATGGTTACTTTCAGCGTTGTGAATTTGTGCCCATGAGGATTGCATCATAATTTTTTAACTTGTGTGTAGATGAGTCAATGATATGTCTTTGAAGCCTGTGTCAGAATGAGGTCGTTGTTGTGAAGATGTGCTTATGAGGCTTGCATCAGAACTGGATCACTATTGCGAAACTTGTCCTGGGGGTCTGTGATATGTGATTGAAGCTGTGGTCACTTTGTGAAGATATGCCTGTGAAACTTTGTGTTAAAGTTAGGTCACTCTCATAAGAAATGTTAATGAAGCATGTGCAGAAAGGACTTAAAAGTTTAACATGAGAATATATATTGTGTCATTAACATTGTTGTACTAGTAATTCAAACATATTGTCTAATGTTGTCTTTGGAAGTGCCTTTAGATTTAGCAGTTTGGGCCATGCCCAAACTGGCTCGGGCCATTGTGAAATAAAGTTAGCATTATCAGCCATTAAGAATGCATCTTGAACATGTACAGTATTATATAATTACCATTTGTAACCAGATCTTTGATTGGTCCTTGTCATACTTAATTTGTATTTTACAAACAAATTGGAAGCAAAATTTATTTTCATATTTTTTTTTTTATATACTAGTATATGCATTCTAGTATGTATACAATATTGCAGTTTATTTTTTCTAACTAACATTGAACAAAATTCTGTTTATTCTTCAGTACCAAGACATCCATACCTTCATGTTTGTATTTGCCACCGGTTAATATTTGTGTTCTCTGCAGAATATTATGTGAGAATTATGAATGACTATGATTGCAATATTGTTATATAAATATAGCCACACAAACATTAAGGAAAGTAATCACAGTTACTGCTATATATATTTCAATATTCAACTATTTTCTGGGTATGATACAAACAAATACAGACATCAACAGTATTCATCTAGTACACCAATTTGCAAATCAAAATATTTCCTTTTGTTATCTGAAGCTTCTGTTACTCCATAAACAATCACTCACTGAAGACTCTAAATTTAATAAACCCCACCGGTTTTTGTTCTTGCTGAATATTCTTAACTTCCTAGACCCAAGTTTGGCCAATGGATCAATACATGCCTAATTTATTAATAAAATGCATGCCTGTTTTACAGAATTCGGGACCAGATTAAGTTTTGTTCTGCTGTTTTCTGCAAGATTCTCAGATTCATGTTTATTTTTGCATTGAATTTCTGTTATGCAAGGATAAATAAAATTTGAACAAATATAGATCCATTTTCACTTATGTTTTTGCAGATTGTCACAATCTCCAAGATGTTGGATTCCAAGATCATGAAATGGTTCCAAATAATGAGGAGATAAATCTTGACCATAACACAGCCTATTCTACTGACATACCATCACAAGAAGCCATACACCAGCGCTACAGACCAAACAAACAAAGCCACATGTCCTTACATAGACCACAGGGTCAGTTCAACCCGTTACCAGAGAAACGAACCCGAACCCTGCCGGATCCCGTGGACGGGTTGTACGTGTGCCCACACTGCGGCCGGACATTCGCCAGTCAGGGATCTCGATGCAACCATGTGGCCTCTATCCATGACAAGACGGAGTATGTCTGTGTCTGTGGCCGGAAGTACTTGTATAGACAGGGGCTGAGCTGCCATAGAAGGACCTGCACCTTGTATAATCAGTCAATGAACAAGTGGTGATAAGACAGTACGTCTGTGTCTGTGGCCGGAAATACATGTATAGACAGGGGCTGAGCAACCATAGAAGGACCTGCACTTTGTATAATCAGTCAATGAACAAGTGGTGATAAGACAGTACGTCTGTGTCTGTGGCCGGAAGTACATGTATAGACGGGGGCTGAGCTGCCATAGAAGGACCTGCACCTTGTATAATCAGTCAATGAACAAGTGGTGATACTTGTAGTATTAGACAGGGGCTGAGCTGCCATGGAAGGACCTGCAGTGTGTACAATTCGTCGATGAATAAGTGATGGTTAACACAAGGCCCGAGGGTGTTACGATATGTAATGCACAACATTGAAGAAAGTAGCCCGAGGGGTAATTCCTGAAACGGAGTGCATTACATGCCAGTAACGGCCGAGGGCCGTGTGTTAACTGTCATATATCACGACAAAAATATACAAATAAACGTATACAAATTTTGATATGGATATACTATTATGTATAAGGGATTTTACGAGCGATTTCATTCAAATGCTTACAATATTGAACATCTATAAAACTTTAGGTTGAACTTTCATCAGCCAGGTGGTCTAATGGAGAAATGCGAGAGTTCCAGAGTTCGAATCCTGCCAATCGAATTTGTCTTTACAGACTTTGAATATTTTGAAATAATGTTTGAAACAAACAGCAAACGTACTTCATGCGTTATTACATTTGCCCCAGTTAATAACACACGTTCAATATTAATAACGCACTCCTGATAATATCCTCAAAGGACAGTGTATTACCAGAAAACATGTTATAGTTGGAGTGTACACCCTGGAAGGATATATGAACGGTGATTAACACAATAAACTGATGGAACTAATTCTGTGTTGATTATGTTGAAACCATATTACCTGCACTTGTTCCCAGCAATACCGCAATAAATGCTTACACAAGTTTTGCTTTATGCAAAAAAATGGGATATGCTACAAATCAACATTGATAAACCCTATATGGACGATTCTTTGCACAAAGTGTTGCATATTTCGAGTGTTTTGGCTTGATTTCCGTTATGAATGTTGCCCACATCAATAGTTGTTTTACATGGTGAATGCAGCAACAAGAGAAGAACAAAAAGAACAACAATTCATTTTCGTAAGAAAGTTTAATGATAAAAATTTAAACAATGGTCCAAAAACTACCTTTGTATTCAGATGTGCAAAATGAACCAGGGCATTCTGCAGTGGTCACATGACTTAAAACACTCACATGACATTACGTCACAAATATTAAATAGTGACATGCATATTGACTTGCCAGGATCTTCACAAGGTCCTACAACGTAATGATACAATAACACCAATTCACAAAATTAATGTGGACCACATACAAATATTATTCCATTAACATATTCATGTTAGAAAAATACCAATCAAAACAGGCTGGAATCCCATTTCTAAATTAAACAATTGATCTATCATAGTATTATGATTTATTTCTTTTGTAATACTTTCATTTAGTCACAAGTTTTAAAGAAAATAATTTGAACACTGCCATTTTTAAGGTGTAGTTTGATATGATAGATTTCACATTACACCTGCCATCTACGATAGGACCAGTTTGGTCAATTTTCATATCAGATACAATACGGTACACTGAAAACCTTTGAAACAGAATATTGATTGCTGAGAATGAATGACTGAAATAATGCTTTACGTCGCAGCGGGAATGTTTCACCCATATGCGAACTGAGAATGACTGTCAATCATTGGCAGTAAACACAACAGAAAGCATGTGATTCAAACTGCCTTTCTAGTAGACAAAAAACTAAATTACAGAAAGCTTTCATCCCTGAATATTGGTGGCTGCATCAATAATAATCATTAAAATTTACAATTAACTGTTACTTGAACTTTCCAACTAAAATATGAGCTAGCAAACCACTCATATTTATAGTTGGAAAGTCTGATTTATACAATGTATGCATACTGATGGCTAACCAATGCAAGATTCTTGACACTAGTCTTTGCTAGAATTAATTATTGTTTTACTTCACAATGGGAATCTTTCACCCATGCATGACGAGATCAGAATGCCAAGAATTGACAATTTTCCCACATCACTACATACTTGCACACGTGTATAGTACGTTAATATACAATATAAGGACAAAGTAACAGCTATCACTGGCATTGTCTAAGGAGTTAAACCTCAGTGTAAGTATTTCAAATCATGGACGCCGCATGAGGAAACTTGAGCAGAAATGGTAAGCTTTTTCCCCCCACCATTTTTTTTCTTATCTAACTTTCAAAATTGTACAATTTATATATTAGCACTGGCTGTTATTTCAACGAGTATTAAAACATTGCTGTACAATGGTGTATGGGCGTAACAAGATATATTACTCCTCAATTATTAACAACCAATGATTGATGACCAAGGCTCGAGGTTGATGGTAAATTATGAATGATGCCCTATTGACTATATCACATGTTCGCCATAATATGTACATATGGCACAGGATAATGTTAAATGATGCGTAAAACGTACAATATCCGAGTCTAAAATAGACAAATGTTGGTAAAATAAACCAAATTTTCCCCTGAATGTGTGGAATGGTATTGGTTGGTGTGGCACATAGTACTGAGGTATCCAACTGGTATCCATGGTGATGGTGGATAATTCATCAATACATTCACAAAGATGATGTATTTAGTGAGTAGGTGACAGGAAGGGGCTACCGACAGTCACACTGCTATGATGATGGAACACACAGTCACACCCCATCAGATCCATTCAGCTGCCAATCTATTGCCATAATGCCATGTTTGAATGGACAGAAACCTGATTACCATGGTAAATGGGGCACCATTATTAGGCATGGGGGTATTTTTCACGTCCTTTGGTCAAATTAATATTTCTTTTCTAAATCCATATTATTAATATCTCCTCTAATTTAATCATAATTTACTTGTTGACATTGAAAACAAGAATAGCTCGAGATATTTTGTTCATAGCTCGAGATATTTTGTTCATCCAACACTTATATAGTCTGCTCCTGAGTGGAAGTGAAGCTGTTGTGATCAATTGTATTGGGATATACTGAAACACTGTCTACCAGTATGATAGACCCACATACTTACATGGTGGCATGTACTGGACTCCCATTCGCATAACCACACATATCATACAAACTAACATTCCTCATCAAACAGTCACTGAAAGTGTACAATTATTTACAAGTAGAGCATACCACTTCAACCAACATACATATTATTAACACTGTAACAAATGTTCACATCTTCGTGGAAAGTATTGTTTGTTACGACATATTTCTATTGGGATTAAACTCAAAAGGTGATATTACAATAACACACTTCTAAATAGAGTGAATCCCATGTAAAAGGCATCATCACATTTCGTAGTAATTAAGATGTTTAATTTGTGTTGAAAACAGATTTGCAAGTAGCTTTTCTTGGTATTTACACACAAACAATAATTTATTAAAATTAAATGATAAAAAAATATAGGTTTATTTTTGCTATCACTTTTGGATATATATTATATCTGCGAGATGTGAACTTCCAAAAATGTCTGTGCCTTTAATAGAATTGCCAACATATTTTGCCAGCTGGACATTTTCAACATTGTCCTCTTCAACATGTAAAATCAACATAAATATTGAACACAAATCAAGAATGAATTGCTGCCAAGTTGCAAAGATGTATTGGAAATCTCAAATCCTGCTAGAAATTGACAGACAAGTCTTTTGATTGGTTACTTTTCCATCCTTCATACATCCCCCACTTGTGATTGGTTCTAGGCTACTTTGATCATGTGTTCATTGCCGAGATTCATCCATGAGATTGGACCATGAACAGGTTCTGTGACCGTGTTTAATGTTTCTTAGAGCGTATTCGTTTCAAACATTCGACCAACCCTAGGGTATTTGGGTTTAAAGTCGCTTTCTAGAATCTTTCACTAATATCACGACTTGTCAGTTTAGGGCAGGAGGAAACC
>JAUTBV010052993.1:3235-20240 GCA_032361325.1 Lepetodrilus fucensis
CAAAGTGGTTGTTTCCTCTGAAGTTTTCAATACGAACATTCACCAAGAGTAAGACTTCCACGACGCCCAACTAAGTTGTGAACTTTCAACTTAAACAATGTCTTACCTTACGTTATCATACCGTATATTAGTATCGATATATCACTATTACTATACAAAGTGGTTGTTTCCTCTGAAGTTTTCAATACGAACATTCACCAAGAGTAAGACTTCCACGACGCCCAACTAAGTTCGCTCCACAGCTCTCTGTTGAAGTAGCACCTGTCTACGTAACAAGCCGTGAGAGTGTCATTAAGATAGCGACGATACAGAGACCCTGATGCTGCCAGATAGGCCGGGAGACTCGTGTGTTTACCAACCACAGTTATAAAGCCATTTGTCATACTTAGCACGACATGTTTCCTCTAGAATACGACAGAGAAATGAACAGTCCCACAAACTTCACTTGGAGTTTACGATCTTAGATGGGGAACTGTCTACTATAAATATACACATGGTATCAAGTCGTATACGACTAAATTGTTCCTAAACTATTTATATTAGATAGGGCTAGTGATGTAAACCAGAGGTATAATGGTCTTTGCCACTGTACTGCCTCACACACGCCTTGTACCTGTCCACGCCACTCGATATTACAACATGAATCGCTATACTGGACAGGTATTAAGTTATACTGGACGTTGTATAAAGCTTTTGAATATATGCCTGTAACACTGAGCATGCAGCGCCACCCAACATGCACCCCAAACCCAGAACAAGAAACAGTCAATAGATATTCAGTAGTCCTTGCTACTCTTCAAATCTCTCAAACCAATAACCGGAACAACGTGATAGGTTAGCTAAGGTTACTAGGTATGGACAATATGACACCCTTCCAGCAACCATTTCCCTGTCGACTACCATCAGATTGCATCTGGTCTGCGGAGAGCACGTATCGGAATACGCTCGTCTCGTTGTTGTCGCAGTCAGGGGTCTTAACTTCCAATGATCACCGTCACGATCCAAGCTATTTAACTCTTTTTTTCAGTGGGGTTGTGGTTTGACCTTCCTCTATCATAACCTGGGATTCATGTTCTCTCCAGGTAGATACTGACGTGTGAGGGGACATGAGAATGGGTCCTATATTAACAAGCTATCGCTACTTGACAATTAATTCTCTTGACGCCAGCTCTAGGGACGGTTCATAATCGTTTGACGACATTTAACGTACAAACTCTGCACCGAGTGCATGGAGTGATAATATTGTGTGTGATATCGAGTGCATGAAGTGATCATATTGTGTGTGATATCGAGTGCATGAAGTGAGCATATTGTGTGTGGTATCGAGTGCATGGAGTGATTATATTGTGATAATGTTCGTCATGCCGACATTCAGAATGGCAACTAAGAACGTTGTAGTAGATTTACATTAAAGTTTAAGATAATATAGTCCAATACAGTATACTACCGTAGGTGTACGTATACTACATGATTAGCAATACATAGAACACACGTGCATCGATCCAATGTACATCCGGAGCTCGGTTATCCGCCCTTGTCAACAATGGCGGCACCAACGTCTGCACCCTCTGCGACCCACGACGGGACATTCCGAGGCTATAACGTTCACTTTGGCGCGGACATAGTTTCCTACCGCCCTGTCGGAAGAATTCACTCACAATGGCGTTTTTAGCAGGACGACCTGTCTTCATCCATGTAGCTTGCTGTCAGCTAGACAGGACTTGCACTCAGTGCTACAATGCCAAATACGCCGGGCTTCGTCCTCAGCCATATTGAAGACGTCAGCTGGAGGCAACTTGTCCTATGTTTTTATTTGTATAGTGTAACTTTTAATAATATGGCACAGTGAATGTATGGTGCGTGATACAGATAGAGCATATTTCGTACGCATTTTTTGGAAATACGGGTACGTCTTATTTGGAAATCAATGAAATGATGAAGCACAACATAAATGAACAATACATAGTCTATTGATTTGTAATGTTGATATATATTCATGTAGATGAATATCGTGTTCAAGTAGGCCTAATATTATTACCATTTGTTAATCTTTTGTTGACATAAATCTTTCATTATTTATTTCTACTCGTTTTCCGAGATGGTGCAGTGTAATCTCGATCAAACGCATTAAAATTCCACAGCATTTCTTCTCCGCTGCAACCGCTATAGATCTTAGATAAAGTAGTCATAAAACTTATCAGACCTTCTTCAGGGTAAAGGTCAGTCATTAATGTCAAGCTGACATGCCCGATTAACTGCAGGCAGTTTGATAAATAGCTAAAAGCTCGCGACAAGCGGCAGATTCCGGTGGAGATTCCTGCTCGATAACTACCGAGATCTCTTCTAGAGTTAAACAAGGAGCCCACACCACGGGATAGTTTGCTTGGCACCGTACAACTGATCCGGGCCTGGTAGTCTCCTGGTTTGGGCCAGATCCTGATACCCCCCTACCTCGATACAATGTCCGTTAGGTAGATCTTGTACTAGGTGTAGCGTGGCCATCTCGTGGTGGTTGCTTCATCATTGACGATAGGTGGGATGGCGGTGAGCCTTGGGTGAGGCGGGAGTCAGGCTATTATCCCAGTGTGTCTGGTATGTACGAAAGTTAATTGATTATTAATGTTGAAAGGAGGTCCCCCTTATCACGCCACCCTTGCCACTGGTGACCGTTCTATTGCGGAGGCTGCCATTTTGTTTCGAATTACGGAGATCCTATTAGCATGTGCAATGTCATACCAAGGGAGGGCTGTAGACATAATATTATCTACACAGCAGATGTGCGCCTCAGCAAGTGTGTGAGCCTCCCACTAATAAATACAATATACACACATTTCATAAACCCTGATGTATTCATGTTAATATATCAGTTGCATCAATACTACATAACACAGACTTACATATCTTTAAGATACACGTAGAGCCCAGTCAAAC
Organism: Lepetodrilus fucensis; assembly: GCA_032361325.1. Classification (NCBI taxonomy): domain Eukaryota; kingdom Metazoa; phylum Mollusca; class Gastropoda; order Lepetellida; family Lepetodrilidae; genus Lepetodrilus; species Lepetodrilus fucensis. The sequence continues at coordinate 6,167 of JAUTBV010052993.1, forward strand.
GCCTTCAGGATCTGATAAGAAACAGTTCCATTAACAAATAGCATAAGTCATACATAGGCCTACCATAGTTTCCGAAACGTTATTACTGGTATGATGGAACTACCGGAAATTAATAAGTATCTAACTTTTACTTGATTGTCTTGTTTTACATTCACTTGATTTTCTCCCATTATTTTGTTATTTACGAAAAGTAGCGAGTTAGCAGTGTGATACTGGTATCCGAAGTCACTACTTGGTCAGCTAACTATACATTATGTGTTTGTGTTTCAGGTGAGATCCGGTGCTATTGTAACGAGTCTGAGTGTGTCAGCACGGGATACATGTGCAAATCGTCGCTGGGTAAATGCTACACGGCCATGGAGACTGAAGGGGAGGTTACTCTCACTCAACATGGCTGTTTTGACACGTTACCTGTGGCTAGCAGAAGAATGTGTGGCGAGGGAGAGGAACTAGTAGAGACAAAAGACAAGCAGTCTACCCTCACAGTTATTATAAAGTGTTGCACAGACGACATGTGTAATTATAAAGAAAAAGTCATAGACATTCCTATCGTGAAAAAGTCAAATGGAAGTTCACAAAAAGGTAAGCATTGATTGACATTAATTTTTCAATATTTTTTTCCTGTCCATTTTGTTCCAGGTAGTGACAGGCGTTTTCCCCATTGTGTCTACCTCGTGACAGTTTAGCAATGCAAATTCTAATCATGAATATTCGTGAATACATCTCTGTCACATGACACCCATTCAGTAATGTCCATGAGCTGTCATCGTGTAACGCAGGTAAGCTTAACCTGGACTGGTGCATACAGTAGTGAGGGGAGGGTACATGACATGTGTCATTACTGTAGGCATATTCACCGGAAGTGACCTACTTGCCAAGTGTGTGGTTACCTACAGGAGAGCTGTGCCCTGTATACACTCGTCATGTCCTTGTTTGATAACATTTCATAGCTCGTCCAGCAACATAACTGTTGTAGTGTTGGCTAACTCCCCCGTTTTAAACAACGTATAGGCCTACTGTGGTTGAGGTATGGAACGGGTGAATTTAAAATTAAGTCTCCATTCTCACAGAACTATGTATCTCAGCACTCAGAGTCAGATATCTCACCACTCAGAGTCAGATATCTCACCTCAGAGCTATAGATCAGATTATCGGCGTTCTGCTGGGAATTTATTTCCTTGAGAATGTTGATAACCTTCATGAATTAATCGTGTTTCTAGCTCCCATCCCCTAACTGTAGCCAGGCCATGGTGCTATTAGAGACGGTCTCCACTCAATGGCTCCACCTTTCCTGTGCATAGCCAGCACTATTTCAATGATCTTGCTTAGGAATCCATGTCTGCTTATTTTTTTACAAGAGAACTTGACAAAGATTCAACATATGACTGCATGTGCTCCGATCTTTATTGTCGACATTGTTTCAGAACAATTGAGTTATTCCCCTTTGTATTGCGGATAGATGGCATTTTTGAAAACGCTTTCTTCTGCGTTACTCGGTCCGTTAGGGTTAATGTTTATGTAGTATGTTTGTAATTTTTGCTTGGAGGAATGAATTCTCAGTAGACTGTCTCGCAGACGACAATGCAGTTCGCTATCTTAGATCTCACTCGCTATCCCAGAAACGTAGTTCTCCAGAATGGTTAATGTCTATGGACCCAAATACACTCGTAACCTGACAGAAGATCATTTCCAAGCTCAAAATTTGAGCATGGCGTCAGTCGTCTCTCATCTGTCTTCAGAACAACAGCCCTAACCTTCATATCTTATAGAGCTCGTCAATATCATATTCTTGCTAGCCTAGTACATATATTATATACACACATGTGTAATGTGTGTACTATAGTAGTTACACAGTCTTACAGAGCTCGTCAATATCATACTATTACACACACACACACACACATGTCACGATGTGTAATGTGTGTAATATAGTAGTTACACAGTTTACAATACAGTCATGGAAGAATTAGTGGTATATATATTTGCAATAAATTTTGGCATTTTAGCTCAAACTTGACATACCGTAACATAGGTTATTATAAAACGATACGTCTTCTTGGTATCATAGTTATTTTAGCAGCATCTAAGGTATTCACATGTGTTCTGGTGCAATGTTCACTATTTTCTTGTCGATCTGTGCCTTGCTAGAAAGCGGTTATACTCGTGGTGTAGAACTGTCCTGTTAAGTTAGCGTATATATATATATAAGGCCTACACTTGTGGATCAGGATGACGTGAACACTCGTGCTGAATCATGTTAGAATAGAGTTAATACAGTACGGCGCTCACGAATGTACAACAATGCTCGTGTTCTTCACACAAGAGCAGTGTACGCTCAACTGAAGATTTCGGCGATATCCTGGGTGACATTTCGTGAGAAGGACTTTCTCCCGATCTTGAGAGCGACTCAATGAGGCGAGCAGGGCTGCCAGACATATCGCGTTACTCCGCTGTGATCGGTATCTCCGCCTCCCCTTACAGTGGGTAACAGATAGTATCTTCAACAATTTCCACCCAAAACCCTTTGAGCTGCTGATCAGAGAGATATACTCATGATGGAGACAATAGCATCATGGGCATGGCCTCCCCGCCTTACATGGCCTCTCTGGATTACATGGCCTCTCTGGATTACATGGCCTCTCGAGCTTACTTGGAATTAAAAGAAACCTATCATTGCATAATGTATATATTACATACCATGGCCTCTACATAGAGTAACCACTTTGGTTACTCTATGTGCGATAGTTTCTCTACATTAATTACGATCCCCTCTACATGAACCTACATGCTTTAGGCCCTGTGAATTACGCTGTCTCTCTACATTACATTTCCTGTCTACATTGCATAGCATGTCAACATTACAGTCCTGCTAACCTGTATGACTAACTGTACATTAGCACATAGGCTGTACACACACGCAAACAAAGCAATGAACCACCTCATAACCTGCATGCAACTGCACATAGACAGACAGCGTGACACGCACACAGACATACCGTATGTTCAGGTAAATGTGAGCAATCTGATATTCTGACTGATTGTAGCACGACCTGTACCTGCGTGAGCTAGGGAGGGGGGGGGGGATCAAGGGGTAAGGGTAACATGGGAAGTGCGGGGTGGGTCCATTAGACACAAATAAGATGGTAACGCAATTTTTTATCACCATCCCACCTATTTTTATTTCAAAGCCAGCACACCAACAACTGCATCTATAGAAAACAATTTCCTCAGCATGTTGCCCATAACTGGAGCAGTTCACGCAACCCCACTGCAGCCAGCATTGTCAGAGGGCAGTCGTGGTCATGCGAGTGCTCCAGAGCTGTAGGTTAACACGTCGTGCTGCGCCCTTCGTGTGCCCTGGCATGCAATGGCTTCATAACTCGTGTTACGTTGCACCGAGTTGATAGTCTAGATATGAAACACCAAACAAACCCCTTCTTCTTCATACTCAAACCAAACTGTCTATATTAGATTACAATAAGTTGCAGCATTTACTGTTACTATATAGGACACTGGGCACTACGGTCATTGCTCTCGTATACTCAACTAGGACTTCTACTGGGTTTGAAAGAGGCCTACAAGTAGGCTTGTGTTGCTCATAGTCTGTCATTGCCTGACTACCAGACTGCCCTTTCACTGCCAAATGATCTATGCAGTGTTTAAGATGGTGTCCTTTCCTTGTACCACATACCCACTTTAATCTAAGGTAGACGGGTCTATTGTGATACACTTGTTATGGAGCAAGAAAGGCTGAAGCTGGTTTCGAGGAGCAGGCTTTTCTTGTATCTCTACGGGCGTCCTTCTCGCTGAATGCGTGGAAGGAATTATGAAGCTCCCATACAAATCTGTCTGCTTGATATTTGTAACCCGTAATTGTCAACATCTCTGGGTATTTGTTCACCTCTTGTGATGTTCCTCATCGCTTAGCTCGGGCTACTTGCTTTACAGTTGAGTGATGTCGCCAGATCAGAAGTCAAGCAGACGTGGAGATGTACAGGAGGTTCCCCTGTGTCGAGCTGTAACCGTAATATAACCGGTTACATCTGATGCCAGGAATAAACTGGTTAATGCATGATAGTACGAAGATAACTCGCGCAGATGACCTTATTTTCCACAGCGTTTTCTTTTTAAACCAGGGTTAGAACTTTTGGTTTGGTTAGTTAACTTTGAAAAGACTCCCTCCGCTAGCGTTATTCTGCTATTTATGTATGAATGTGGATGCCAAAGTAGAGAGTTGTCTCCCGTGAAATGCGGAGTGACAAGACTAGCATACCTTTCGCTTCGGCAAATTCCGACGTGGTCACGTGATCTCGTGTTTCATCACGGCAATCTTCAGATATGTCCTGCTCTCCCCTTTCCAAAATGGCTTCCATCGTCTTAATCTAGTCCCGCACTTTTCGCTTGTCAGTTGTGCGTACTTGCCTCATATTTCAACCTTCTCTCAGCCGTACTACCTGTCGGTTTGTGTATAGCACAAGCAGGGAAAAACTGAAACTGGCATACTCTCTTAAGTATTCACGATAACTAAATTGTACAGAACACAAAGTAATGACTTCCCCAAATGAATAGTTTATCTTTGGCTTAGTTATTGAACTATTCTGTTGATTGAAGTAGACTTACATACAGGAATGTTACACGGTTGTCAAGGCACTGTGCACTTGTGTAATGCAGAATGAAGATATTACGTCAGAGTGCACCACTGCACTAGGCTGTGCTTTGTCGGTGTGACGCATAGCAAAATCGGGACACTGCATACCTGGATGTAGATAAGGTTTCCCCCATTGTTGCAGTTTAAGACAGCTCATGACCATATATTCAGATAGTGGCAAGACAACTCCAAACAAAAGTGTGCATGCTAGACTATCGAGATAACATCAATGGGCAATAAAAAGAGTATTTTCTCAACTCGGCAACTGTTGATGTATATAGAAAAATACCATCCTGTCTCATAAACTGGAGTCTTTGCTCTGGTGCGTCTCGCTGTCTCCTGTCTGGACCGTCTGTACTGTCTGTTCTGCACAATGATACCATGCAGCTTCAATATCAGCTTCTAGCCAACGATTCACTTTACATTGTTTGTTCAGTAATAACCCTGGGTGTAAAACTTCAGCTCTGCTGTATTTATGAAGTAAGGTTTTAGAAGTGTTACTTCCAGTGTTATGAAGTAAGGTTTTAGAAGTGTTACTTCCATGATTTTATGAAGTAAGGTTTTAGAAGTGTTACTTCCAGTGTTATGAAGTACGGTTTTAGAAGTGTTACTTCTAGGGGAACGTACCATTAGGCCTCGATTAGAGATATCCGTGTCTACGAAACCGCTCTAAGACTGACACAATCAAAGCAGGATGACTTCAATAGCTATGTTTTCACTTTGTCTCTCAGTTGGCAGCTCCTGTTCTGTGTTCTCTAAATGCATGAAACGTAAACAGATCAGAGACAAGATCCGCCGTATCAGGACTGCGTCGGTTATGTGGCCATAGGAATGATAAATCTGAGTTTGTAAATAAAACTTATCTTGGAATGATGTAAATACCTGGAAAACCTTATTGTTTGTTAAAGCATATGCCCGTAGCAATATATAAGGCATGATGGGTGGACCGCGGCATAGGATGAGCTCATTGGAACGCTGGTATTTCCTAGGGTATTGGTATCGGACATTGGAAGTAGAAACAACTGGGCAAATATCTATGTTACGTCAGAGACCCGGTGTTTAGGATGATCCTCCTGAAAGGAAACACTGTAGCATTCAATATGAGTTTTTAGGGGAAATTCAACAACGCAGATTGAATTAAGAAGCTGTCAGAGACCGCAGAGCAAAATAATAAATCACGCCTTTAAAAAAAAACTGGAATGGAAGGTGTTTTAGCATCCAACTGTGAGAAAAACTAAACGAACGCTGTTACGCATTTCAACCATGCCCTCTGTTTACAGGAGCACTGCTCTATGCTGCGGTAGGCGAGGGGCTAACACGCTGTGTTGTATAAGTCCATGTGTTGCTTTGTTTGATGGAAAGCTTCAGGAAATAATAATAGCGAATTTTAAGAGAACGAATCGGGTAGTTTAATAGTTGATCTGAGTGAAACTGGTGTGAAGAATAGCTTATGCGGTGCGTGGATAGGTCAGTGCCAGAGTGGATAGGGTGGCAGTATTAGTGAGAACAGAGCAATCTGAATTGATGTTATATGAAGAGTGCATAGTTTGATGAATTGATAGTGTGAGTGAGTGAATATAGAGTTTAACGTCGCTGCGGGAATCTTTCACCCATTTGCGACGATGATAGTGTGATATTCTGTGTCTATATACTGTGATATTTGAGACGTGTTGGTGTCGGGAGTTTGACGAGAAAGTAAAGCAATGAATCTAAGCGGTGGATTTAAATAAGGGCATCTCGTGATCATTCTGTTTTACAAGGTTGTGAATAAAACTATCAAATTATTTACTCCATTTGGTTAATGTAAAATGTTAGAAAACTCAAATCCATGTTTATGATATTGACGTTTGCTTTTAACAAAGCAACATTTAATGATGAGATCTATTGCTGTATAAATACTGGAGAGCTTTTAAAAGTCGACATGTTTAAGAGTTGTGCTCTTTTGCCAACACGTCGAAGGCCGGGCGCGGCCAGACCGCCGTCCCTACTTGTCAGCGCATTCTAGAGCTGGCGGCAGACGGACTGGTCCACCAGAAGAACGGCCATTAGTCAAGGTCTTTATCCAGTTTTAATCAATGGGCGACTCTTATCCTACCCAGTCTATCAATTACCGTGTCTTCGACATTGACCACATATTCGTCTGCCGCACAGGGCATGTCTTCCCGGACTCGGGCGCCACCCTGGACTGCAACAGCCACGTGTAGCTCCATCAGACAACACTGACTTCTGCCGGAGCTTGTTTGATATAAGAGGCAGCCTGTATTGAGAGCGTTATCCGTCTCTCTGTCTCTCTTGTTGTCTCCAATTGGAGACAGCGTATGGAGACTGTGTGTTCCAGCAATGCTGCTGGTCGGAATCGATGGAGAAAGAGCACAATGAAGCTCTGGTCGTCCAGCATCTGGATAGCCATCTCTGCCACTGGAGCTCGCCCACTAATTAAACCTCTTAAGGACAGAATTATGACTACACGGCTTTCAGACTTGGTCGGCAAAAATGAGCAGCATCGTCAGTGTTGAGGACTTGAGAGACACGATGGCGAGACGGAAAGAGCCGAGAGGAGACGAAAGCGCAATGTATTCGTTTCTCGGAAGTTTGAAGTTGATTGTTTATCGTTCTCAGTGGCAGCCCAATGACTGTAAATATTGTAACAAGCCTCGAGGTATCTGGCTAATATTGATACTGGGAAGCTCCATGCTATATGTCCCCCACCAGCTCCCCCCTCTACCGTGGCGCTTCTCCCGTAGTCTCAGTCATCATATTCATCATAGTTAGACGTAGTTCGAATGGAAATGTGCGGCATACTTGAAATGCAGACACGCATACACACATACACACATACACACATACACATACGTACACAGGCAGAATATGCACACATACACGCTAACATGAATATACGCCATTCGGGATTCTCTACACTTTTGAAAGGTATTTTCAATGTAAGAACGTATACCTGATATTATGGATGTCTATCTGCGTGAGAACTTTATATCATCTACGTACTACAATATCTACGTGAACGTCTTGTGAGATCTGTAACAGGTCCAAGTGAAACAGGGGATCTATTATAGCGGGGTTTGTTGTGGTATAACGGGACCAAGGAGTAAACATTTTTACATCTCTCTCCTAAGCAAGCAAATATTGTACAAGCCGGGCAAGCACCAGTGTGGTAACGTCTGTATCAGCTGACTCCCCGAGCTACCTAGCATGTGCAAGTTGCGCTTACAACTAGACTGAGAAATATAACAAAAAAATCTAATGTTGAATGTTTTAGTTGACAGAGCTGTAGGCACAAAGAACTTGTAGTCCGTCATGGTTAAACTCAAATGTGTCACATGGAGCATATCTTCCATCCGACGAAGTGCACACATTGTGAATTCAATTCAAGTGTTTACTTCGATTTTAAGCTAAAAATACAAATTGTTTTGTATTGTTCAATGTGCCATGGATTCCTTTAGGCTTTTTGGATTCTGACAATATGAACATGCATTCAAATATTCCAATGCCCCAATTTAATGTATTGGTGCCAACTTGGCGTAATGTGGCTAGTTCATGAATGTTCCTTGACGTAAAAACATATGCAATCGATGTTTAGGGGAAAAAATAGGAGCGGATAATAAATATGTTTTACTATTTTCCTGTCTCGATTTCTCCTATTATATTGACATTTACTAAATATCAAACAGAATAGCAACACGTTATGGTCTGGGTCGGGTCTCTGTCGCTATGGGATACGACTATAGACTGAGAACCTATGTCGCATGTGACGTTACCCCTCCTCTGGGCAGCCAGTTATGGGGCAGTTTATGACGTCACCTGCTGTGTTATAGTGACACCTTGTGGGAGATGCACAGCAACTGGGGCGACAGGAAAGGCAACAACACAGGGGCATCTTGGCGGTTATGATAATTTTAAGAGGATCAAGAAATAACCCTGTTAAAAATGACGCTGGTTTAGTACCAGACCCACATAAAATACCAACTGTTATTTTCTGGAGTTCTAACCTTTGAGCACTATTCCAGTAGCATAGATGCGATTTAATGAAGTGAAGACTATGCAGCGATATCTATTTGCGAATACGTCTGCTTAGTTGTATTTACTGCCAGGAGGATGTTAGTTTGAATGACGATACCTGCCAGTTCATATCATTACTGTCTGTGACTTGACCTCACAAAACCAAGGGAGGCCATGCTATTTCACAAACCTTTCTATTGATCGAAAACCATTAATAGAAATATAGATATGTACATTGCTCATCCCGTATCCACCCTTTCTTAATCACAACTTCGTGTCGTTAAAGTACAATATTCGCATATCGCCATTATATTGCATAAACATGTATATGATGTACATTTTTACTTGAACTGTTGAAGTCTAGTTACTGCCATGTGTTAATTACAAAAGATGATTCTCAAATATCATTCTCCTGACTAATGTATGTTTTGATTCCATTTCAGGACACACCCAGTCCAACACTTCCGGCGGAAATCACGTGTACTACTCACGCCATCCTGACGGCCGTGACCCTGAACGAGACTTGTGGTTCAAGGCCGCCGTCATCGCTGTGCCTATTGCTGGAGGCTTTATACTCATTCTACTTGTGCTGCTGGCAGTGCGCATGCTCAGAACAGACTCACGACGTCATCGACGTCTTATCCAGGTTCGTCGAGAACGAGGCCTGACTAAAGCCCAGCTATACGTAACAGATCACTTCAGTGAGTCGTCCGAGCATTCATGTACACTTTTTCCAGACAAAAGCAAACCGAGTATTTCTCGAAATGTGAACTCGAAAATGAACAAGGCTGGTAGAATTTACGAAAAAGTTGGTGACGCAAATATTCACAGACACTCTCATCCTTCCTCCGTCATCATGTGGGGGAAACCTTCAAAACACGATCTTCCTACTGTGGTGTGATGCCACTTCATGCTTGGACATTGCTGCAAGTGTACATGTTTCGTGATGACCACGTGATGACCACGTGGTGAACGAATGTTTGTGTGATCACGTTCTTGGTTCATGTGACAATGGTGGTGTATGATATGACACCAATGCTGTACATTAAGCAGACAGTGACATGGCGTCCATTTTAGATGCTTCGTGAGATTGTGGGATCTACATGTGTTGAAACTGCTCAAGTGTACGAATAGAACAGAACACATATTTGTGACTGCATTCTACGGTGAGGCTGTACGTATTGATGGATGGATGGATGGATGGTTTAGTCATGGAAGTTGCGGTGCGAAGTGTGTAATGGATGGATGGATGATGTTAAGAATGGATGATGAAGTATGTATTAAAAGAAGACAAATGTCATTATTTTATTTTATACAAATGGTTTATTTATTGATGTAAAATAAAGGCAGATACGGAGAAATCTGCGAACGTATATGGAAAGTGTTGTACTTATTGTCACCCGGATGTTCAGCACGACTCAACAAACCAAGGATACCATCCGGTCATCTACTAACCAAGGATACCACCCGGTCATCTACTAACCAAGGATACCACCCGGTCATTTACTAACCAAGGATACCACCCGGTCATCTACTAACCAAGGATACCACCCGGTAATCTATATATGATCCATATTTTCAATTACCAATAGATACTCTGACTGAAAACCAATTTTAACATGATGGCGCCATCACACTGCTGTACCGGGAGTTCTTCAATCACCTGCAGTAGATATACAACGTAGTCTGATGCTATGGTACATACAAAACTTAGTGTACATACTCAGAATGTGTACTACGCTACGTTCACTTCTTGTAGTCTGGACATTGAATCACATATACATTTAAGTAGTAATCAATCAGTAGATATATACACAAACAGAGCGATAAATGCATCTAATAAATCGCAGTTTATGAGGTAGTTATATTTAGACGATGGCTACGCCTTCTGACCAGGGAATAACACGAAGATGGTACGCATACACCCCCGTGGTATATAGCACAGTGATTATTTCCAGATAATGATGTATATGAATAGATTGTACATGTATATATCAGTGATATTAGAGGCATAGATGGACGAGAAAGAACGTATTCTTGTGTTAGACAAGGGTGATCAGATTGTCAGATTATCAGTGATCTATATTCCAGATAGAAGGTACTTCAGTGTAAATAATGAATGGAACGAGACAAGAACATCGATGTATTTACTGATAGCTCAATGTGTATAAGAGCATCGATACTTTCAGTTATATACTTCACGAAATGACTGCTTTCACAAGCTGACTGTAACATATACAATAACACTAATGTCCTTAGTTATACCTGTATATGTACATATCCTGGCCGTTGGGGCTCTCGGAAATGATGGTGTTCATGTCTAGTTCTCATCTTGAGGTGGGGGAAAACATTCGAATCACTGCACACGGTTGATCGTAGTAACTTTATGAATGGTGATTTTACAGGTACTTCCGTATCGAAATTAATTGCAGTTAAATATTAGGTGTGTTTTTTTATCCCGAGCTTTTAACTGGTCATATCTATATGTAGATTGTGCGAAGCAGCGTATACATGTAAATCGGATTGAATCTTTATGGGTTTTTTTAAATATTAGGAAAGTTATATTACATCCTTGATATCAAGTTATGGGCAGAAATGTTTTATTGGTCCATACTTTCACGTTAAGTATCTCATTTACATTCTGCCGTAAGGGTATTTACAAATACGCGTATGCACAATCACATACTTGACTATAAATAATGTTTCAGTAGTACATCATGATCAGTAAAACATATACAATATTAGTTACAAATTACAAATAAAGGGGAAGGGGAGATTTTTATTATCCGAAAAACTAGCAAAACCTATACAGTATAGTGTGTACGTACGTTGCAGTTGAAAATGTTTTGTTGTCGAATTCATGAGAAGATTCATGGAATCCGGAATGGAATGCATTCATATGGGTTTCCGGATGGTTTCCGGTCTGGTGAAGGATATCCTCGCTGTGTTGCCAGGATGTCGACCTGCTTCTTGAGTGTTCACTGAGAACGGGATTGTTAATGACGTGTGTTAAGATGCCGCCACCAGATAAATGGCGGCTGCAAACCAGTAGAACTTATCAGGCAGATTTCCTTGTGATGCCTGACCATATTACGCCGACCTCCGCTATAATAAATAGTTATGACGAGTATTGCTGGGAAACAGTGCGTGTGGTCTGAAACATATGATTTTACAAAAAAAAAATCTTAACAAATACATTGTATACAGTAAGACGTCATCGATAGTCATCTTTATGTATGAATTCAACAGTGCAGCATTCTAATATAGACACTTCATTCGACTGATATTTCATGCTAGAAGGTTGTAGGAATAGTTCGGGACTGGGAAGTACTTAATTCCTGTAGATCGAATTAGCATTTAAGAGCCTAGGATGCCAGGATCGACTATACTGCAGAGAAATCAGCTATTAGTTTCGTGAAGTGATGATATTGTAATCTTTGAAGATGAAATACAAACTCAAATATGAAGGTATTAAGTTTGGCATCTCACGCATTTACACAGACTAATTAGTGTCATGTTTCTATGGATAATAAAATCGCTATTAATGTTAATGTGCGTATATACCTGCCGTATGATTAACCAGCTTCCAGCGTGGCGACAGAGCGTCTGTGATGTGCCTCCTGGCTATACGTGATCACAGATGCACGTGACAATTGCCGAGAAAAATCACAAATCATTTCCCTTGTGCAAATTTATTCCCATTTTGGCCTCTTTAAGTTGTTGTTAATTCTTCACATTATAAAATCTAATGGCTAGTGTCGTATGCGCAAGAGTCGTTATATAATGGATAGTCGTCTTCATAGCACACAGAGGATATTTGAATTCTAGCTAGACTAGCCAAGAAATCACGGAATACTTGATAAATGATGTGATTGCATGGTTGTGATTTGAAAATCGTCTAAGTAGACCACTCAGACGAGCCATTAGGTCTGCCACTCCAGGAAATATCAGTAGACAATTAACTATTGGTATGGAATCATCAAGGTTGGCATGAGTGGTGGCGGCTCTGTTTGTACAGGCGGAGATATATTTGCATAGGCCACAACCTCCGTTCCTGTAGTTGATAGTTATTACGAGTAGATCAACGACATGTATAATATTTACATAACGTCAATACAGGTCATTAAAGAACGAATGATAAGTACAGAGAAACATGGAAACATAGAATGAGAGTATAAATACTATTCACCTCACGTTCGTATACTATTATGCATATGATTGTTCATTAAATGTATGCAAGTCTCACAGTGGGATTTTACATATGTTAAATCATTCACTAAAGGTTGTCCGGTTGTTATTGAGGTCATGATACAACTATGCACTCTGCTAACAACCTATTAAAGAAAATGGTAGTAATTCAGCCAGAACAGAGAGTTCGTGTATACCTATTGAAAAGGGGGATTCTCATAAGCATCTGGGAGTGCACTTCCCTTTTGACACCCAAGTGGACCAAGCATATTGAATCTAGTATTAAGTCTGCCTCCATATACAACGATTGGATGGATAAATAGCACCTATCGCAGCCATGTCCAAACTTCTATACTCATGTCATGTGATATTGGGAATATAATATTTTCAGATACCGTTCTCGCAGACGTTCCTATGGAGATTGATGACATGTATCACGTGTTCTACGTACGCGCTGTGCACCAACAAACCTGGTGTAGACCCATTTCCCCATAATTAATTATTTTTCTTCTCAAATATCTAGACGGGAAGTTATTAACTCTGATTTGGCGACAGACTGGTGTTGTGTTACAAGACTAGGTCTGGTCTGCATTAAATGACCCATCAACCGGCGTATTGCGGGACGTAAGCAGGTAATGCACGTGATCACGTGACTGTCAAACATCGATACGCCGTCGTCAAATAGTCGAACATTACCAATATGTGTTCGTTAAGTTCTGGGTTGTAATTACATTTGTGGCCGTGCACACATCTCCCAGGAGAATGCTTCCTGCTGTAGTTCTAGGGAAAGCTGATGTTTAAGTAAGGTCTACAGTCAAAGGTAGACACAGGTCTCCTCGATCCAGATTGAATCTGATTCAGAAGATGATATGGCTCTCTCTTGGTGATTAATTCGCTAACGTGGACAGTAAACGACGGTAAAGCTCGGCTGACTCCCGTTGGTAGTAGTGACAATCCACTGAAAAGCAAAAGTCGTCTAGACTTGCTTAACTGTTCTAGAGGGGTCGGGATGTTAGCATGATTGCAAACTAATAATTATGATTTGTTCTTACTTTGCATACTCTATATACACAGGCGCTTGCCACTGGATAGTAGATCGAATCTATCAATGTTTTAAAAAAGATTTTAAAAAGATTTTAAAAAGATTTAAAATATATACTTTTCTATATTAAATAATATTACTTGATCTAATAGCATGATATCACAATAGTAAAAATAACAATA
>JAUTBV010053104.1:0-20236 GCA_032361325.1 Lepetodrilus fucensis
CGTCACATACTACGTACAAACTGATGACATAACTGTATCCGTAATGGTAACCGTAGTGTTGCGAAACCTCTCTAATAAGTGCTTTCATCTCACCTAAGCATGGGGCAAAATTGCATGTATTCAGGCGTGTCTCTCTGCTGTCTCCCACACAATCACGACCACCGTTCAAAGGGGCGGGGGCGGCACATTTGCGAGTGCGCTCACTGGTGACGCTCGGTCCTGATCCACATGTAATACCACATGATGGCCTTGACCACTTCGTCCAGCCAGCCCATTGACCGTCAATTGGCTCTGCAAGTAAACCACCCTAGTTCATATAGCGAAAACTAAACTACTGGTATATAGTATACCATTTATCTTACAATGAGCTGTTTTCAATTAGAATGTCGGCTCATTCGGACCTTGGCTGATTCGACCTGGGCAACAGGTCCGAATCAGCTAAGGTCCCAATCGGCAAGGTCCCAATCGGCAATTTCCGAATCAGCCAACATCCGAATAAGCTCGATACCTTTCAATTCATATATAACGAACGATTTCATGTCAGTTAAATACGTTTGAAAACAAAAAAGAGTTGTAAGATAAATTGTATTATAAATTACACGAATTTAAAGTATTATATTTATTTCACACATTTAGAATTCAATTTTAAGCGTCAAAATAATAGCTGTCTTTGAAGGTTTCAGGCACATGAATACAATACTACTTATCAGCTGGATTTCCACCAGTAGGAGCATCTTATAATATCACACCCGGCTACATACACACCAATTAAAGGCATACAATCACGGTTTATCGATATATTTAATTTGATTTGTCTACACAAGTAGGCCTATATACTGGGCAACAAGCTACATTTTCCGCAGTTCCCACTGGTTTTAAATATATTTAATTCGAGTCAGTTAATTATAACAATTACAATTCAGGGCAATTTTGTATTATAATTCAGGTCGGTAAATTATTACAATTCAAGCCCCCGTTTCACGACGGCCACCTACATTTAGGAGCTCCTAAAATTATGACCCAGTGTATCACCTAAGTTATATATCGATTTAAGAAGGGATATGACTTGTGACATGGGCGTGAAACACTTTAGGAGGTGATAATTCGAGTTAGTTCCTAACTAGTTAGGACACCGTCGTGAAACGGGGGCCAGGGCTCTACAAAGTCAGACCTAATATGCTAGTACAGTTCAATTACATAGAAAGTAATTTATTTGTGATATATCCGTTTTTAGTTTCCAACTAATATTTCTCTTGTAAATTTCTCTTGATGAATGAAAGTAGTATTTATCCGAGAAAACACGCTGTTTGTGTATTCCGTTACTAATAACTTTTCTTTTGAATAAAACAATGTCGTTCATACCAGTGCCCTCGGGTCGTTGTGATGGAATAACCAATTAATAGGTGACATTAAAAGTGTGTATGTTTGTTAATACATGTAAATAATATCACACAGCAATCTCTCGATGTAAAGCCTCGGTCACACCGTCAACGATCGTCTGTCCGGATCCACGGCGGCTGAAAAACTGTCTAGTGAAATGTCACGATTTACGACGTATGCACTGCGGATAATAAAGGCTTTACTGCGGTTTTAGTACTGAGTAAAACGGATTAGTACGGTCTTGTACAGACATTCAGACATTCGGGCATATTGCATATTCCATCAATCACGTCTTATCCGTACTTATTTGCATGCGATATTTTACAATATTTATTATTTATTGCCAATCACACACACACACACACACACACACACACACACACACACACATACACACACACACACACAGCTTATCGCTTCTCGCTTCTTTAACATGTTAATTGTACAATCATGTGTGTATGCTATGTGTGTATATTAATATATTATTACTATTTCTCTGTATCATATTACATGATTTATGAGAATAAATTCCGTTCTGTACTGATCCGTAGAAGAACGTACTAATCTGTTCTAATCCGTACTTAATCCGTACTAAATTGTACTAATCCGGTTTATCCAGTACTAAAACCGCATCGAACTGTTGTTATCCGCCTTGACACGTGACACGCCGTACTGAACTGTATCGTTATCAACTATAGTCCTTAATCCTTCCGTGTAAACCAGTGTTCTTGGTTTACACGTCGAAAACTGTTATTAAGCCATGATATATCACTTGGGTCATCCGTGAGTTTTTCATCAGTCGTGGCTCCAGCTCCTTAACAGTATGAAGGACTACAAGGACTGGCACATGCAATCTTAGAATTCTTCTGGGAGAAAACATCAGGAGAGAGAAAATACTCACGAATGCAAGAATTCGGTGCACAATTTTCTCGTGATAACTCATTCAGTTCCCCGTTGCAGCCTTGCAGTGGCGCAACACACGATCTGGTTCTTCTGATGTTCCGTATTTGTCCACCGCAAGTGACGGTGCATGTAGGGCCGCTCCACGCAGTCCACTGGCTGAAGCCACCTACACCTATAGAGTTTAAAACATGGATATGGCTAATTACATTATAAACAGGGCTAATAATAATATTAGTAGTAGTAGCAGCAGTAGTTGTAGTGGTAGTAGTAGTAGTAGTACTACTACTACTACTACTACTAATACTACTACTACTACTACTACTACTACTAATAATAATAATAATAACAATAATAATAAATAATAAATAATAAATAATAATAATAATAATGTTGAAACTTTCCTAAAGAATCGTTGCTAATTGCAAGCGCACACGTACGACTGAAATACAATTATATCTATTGTGAAACCATACCCAAGACTGGCACTATACATAATACATAATTATTGTTCTATACTAAAATGTAGTAGGTGAAGAGGGTACAACTTAATTAATTAATTGTCTCTGTTTCAAGGCTGTATACGCGCAGGTTGTCTGATTATATAATTACTGTTCTTCCAAAAGCCTGTTAATGTGAAGGTTGGCCTGAAATAAATAGAATGATAAATTATTCAACATTTGACCTCACCTGCGCATGCGGCGAAATTGCATGACTTGAGGCGAGTTTCTCTGGCATCCCCCTGACAGTTGTTACCCCCGTTCAATGGTGCTGGATTGGTGCACGTGCGCGTACGCTCACTGGTGACGCTCCGTCCTGATCCACAAGTGTTACCACAGGATGGGTCCGTCCATTCCGTCCAACCAGCCCAGTTACCGTCAATTGGTACTGTAAGTAAACGATCCTATAAATAAAGAATCTCTCCTGTCTTTTGATATCCTACAAATTGATAAAAGTAATTACCCAACTCCCAGTCTAGGTCATATGAGTGCAAATGTACATACGCGTGTAAATAAATATACGTGTTACGCGTATGCATGCATGCTTGCATCTTTGCACAAGTGTACAGTTTCCATGTAAAGTGTATCATGCAAACGAATAGCAACAATACAAACGTGTGCTCTTCCAGTTTTGCAGGTTTCAAAGCATACAATCAATGCTATAGATGGTAGTTTCTGATGGAATTTGAGCTAATAATGCAAAGTAAACTGAGGAGCAAAAGAAAGTAAGCATTGGTAAAATCTACATCGGTGGCAGCTGTGTTCTGCCAGCTCTCCGGATATGCCACCTATAGAACATCTCTGGGACCACATCGGCAGACAGACAACTCAGACAAATACCTCAGCGCCTTAACACATTATACGAACTTGGGCAAGTTTTGCAAGAAACGTGGACTCAAATCCCCGCTTACGTCCTCAGTACACTAACGTCCTCGATGAGACGCCGGATAGTTCCCTGTATTGATACACGATATATTAAAAACAATGTGTTGCTCATTTGTGTGATAGGACTGAAGTTGAATCAAGAACCTACCATGACCATTTCACGTGAAAACGACTGTTTGACCCTACATGTCTTTATTCGAATGTAACTTAGTCAGATCCTACATTAAAATACACTTTGAATAACTGACATCAGTGGTCTAGTCTTTACTTTACTACTAGATAAAGGCGATGTTTAGTTTATTTTGCTCATCAGTATACATTGATCAGTTGGCTCATTGCTTTTCTATCCATATACAGGTATGTCTTTACTGTTCCGAGATAGGATAAACATGCCCGACACCCATTGTCAATGTAAAGTGTCAATGTATAGTTACGTTCCATTTGACATTCGGAGTGTTAGAAAATATATTAAAACTACACTCTCATCTATGTACTTACGAGATATGGACATTTCCCATTGTTGTTGTTTGAATACCTATGTTATACGTAACTATGCAATTTTACATACTTATTATGTGTACTGAAAGTAAACGATCCTACTATATAGATAAGTTAGTACACTAGCTAGTGGCATAATCATTGAACTGGACACAATAACTCAGAATCCGGCAATGCGGGCTATTCAGCATGATCTTTATATTTTGACTTGGTAATCAATTTAAAACAACTTAGCAACTTAGAGTAGTTATAGAATGAACATAAATATAATAGAGAGGTTTCCCGTTTCTGACCGTCCCAGGGAACACGTCGGGCGAGTCTCTGACGTCACATACTACGTACAAACTGATGACATAACTGTATCCGTAATGGTAACCGTAGTGTTGCGAAACCTCTCTAATACGTGCTTTCATCTCACCTAAGCATGGGGCAAAATTGCATGTATTCAAGCGTGTCTCTCTGCTGTCTCCCACACAATCACGACCACCGTTCAAAGGGGCGGGGGCGGTACATTTGCGAGTGCGCTCACTGGTGACGCTCGGTCCTGATCCACACGTGATACCACATGATGGCAATGACCATGGTGTCCACCCAGCCCACTTACCATTAACTGGTACTATAAACAGACATACAGACATAAACGTGAAATTTACCTCTCACTCATAGGTAGGCATATTTGACGGAGTGTTTTCGAGGATGAGGTAGGCATAGCATTATACATACAACACATTACTAATAAAAGCATGCATGTAACCAATCGCTCATCGATTAATAATGAGAGACTCTAAAGCTGTGTTCACACTGAAACCACTTTCAAATCGAATTACCGAATTCGAATTTGGGAATTCGATTTGATTCAAACTGATTTGAGAAAACACATTCACACTGTCCCTCAATCCGGTTTGAAACGTTCATTCTCAAACCACTTGACTTAAATGATGACATAAACATGTTCATGCTTTCCTGAATGCAGGGATATATCTTTAAAACGTGCTCGCCCGAATAATAATAGTTCATTACAAAACATGAAATTATAGCGTAGAATACCTTTAAAACAATTGACAAATGGATCGGGCCGCCGGGCGAGTGTAAACTTCTAACCTTGAGAAAGGCAGTGTCAAATGAATGTGAAATACGTCTGGTGACTGCTTGAATAGTGGAATATCTTAACGAAAATAGTGTTGCATTGTTTTGGAACGACAGACTGAGACAGACAGTGTTGCGCAAAATCGACAGCACGCGCTTGCACGATTAATACCGCTACCGAAGATGTCAGACCCATAGCACGGCAAATGTCTGTTGCGAAGGAAGACTGTGATACAAATATTAAATCATTAAATCATTAAATCATTAACATTAAATCTTACCTATGTAAAATCAAAGTAATCCATGTAAAATGCCTTCAACAATTTCCTAGCGAGCACGTTTGACCATGAGGAAAAGTTGACTGTGCATGCTCGTGCCAGTTCAATCCGAATCAACTGAGTCAAACCGGATTAAAATGTGGATTGAGTAATCTAGTTCAAAAGTGGTTTGAAATATCTGTACATGTAGTGTGAACAGTGAAGTCGGATTGAGTCGGTCAATTCAGTTTAAAGCCTCGTAAAACCGGTTTGAGGCATAAGTGTGAACACAGCTTAACATATGAATTGTGGATTTTTTAAGAAATGCAAAGAAGCGTTGCATGTTTAATCATGATAGTAGAAGTACCTCGTAAGCACTGATTTACCCCGAGACCACTGTATGATTCGTTCGTGAAATACAAGCTGCGTGTCCACTTCCTAGCGTAATGCATGAGTTTGGCTGATAGTCTAAATATCTAGATCAGTGACAATTTCCTGTCATTATATTTTTTCGATTTGCCTCCTAGTGCATTCCATGAATGCATTGTCCTAACAGCTGTGATGGACAATCATTTGCAATGTCAATACCAGTCACATGTACTATCCACAATGTGCTTAGGGAGAATAACCCCGGAAGTGCTGTTGTCGAATAAAGTCATAATAGTCAATTCCAATTAGTCATTTTCAATTCAAGTGCCGTAATAAATATCTCGAGCTTAATTATTAAATCTGGCATGTAGTGGAGACCGGAGCGAATTTCCAATCAATCAGATGACACTTACTATATGATTAATGCCAAAGACACGGAGGGCGGAGTCAAATAGTTTTAGAACCTTCCTCTAAGCTCTCCACGCTTATTACAGCCTCCAGTCTTGTCCAAACAGGATTTGGTAACACGGAGATCAACGTGGTGATAGCTAATGACTGGGAGCAAATGGACGGCATCCCCCATTAGTACCCTGTCATTCCTTCTACTACCCTCCCGGGTCACATATATATAGAGAGTTCAAGCGGTGTTGCGATGATTGCCGATCCCATTTGTCCACAATGAGCATCTTTCAGAATCTAGACATGTACCTTTTTGTGACATAATCAGGATTGCTGGACGCCCAAGGACATTGATTCCTGTCGAGTTAGTTTGAGGGATATTTTATCGACAGTGATGTTTGACAACTCTTCCCAAGCGATGGAGCAATCTGACAATACGACGGAAACGTTTTTCCCGGTGTTCAAGCAACCAATATACATGATTGTTCTTTACTCTCTTGCTTATGGCATCGTCTTCCTGGCTTCTATTGTAGGAAACACGATGGTAACTTCCGTTGTGTTGAAGAAAAGAAGCATGCACTCAGTGACAAACTATTTCCTTGTGAACCTTGCTTTCGCAGATATTCTCGTCACTGTGTTTTGCGTACCGGTCAATCTGATGATTAACCTGTATAATGGTAAGTGTTTGTATAGTTGATATTGGCTTACAAAGAGAGGAAGTATTAAACACATATAACTAAACAGCACCATTCCCACAGCGCAGGGCTCCATGTTAATGAGTGTATGGTCGAAGCGCTAAACGATATAATCATTCAATGGTACTGCTACTAAATGTTTAGTAATGCATTGGGAAGTTAATAAACTTGATAGATATGTCATACTGTGGTATATAAATATTGACAGGTGATGTACATGTAATTTCTGCTATAAGAGTACTGAATGCAAAGGGAACGACTGTCATATAAAACACGCATACCAGATATTCATAGCGCATTTTCGCCATAGGACATAATGACAATGCTGCTTGCAACATTAATCAAGTATACATTAGTTAACCTAATGGATATGGTTTGTATAATATTGACTGATGGTGTAGTTTCGATTACAAGAGTGGTGCAGTTCTCTGTTTAAATAAGACAGATTTTATTCCATAACTTAGATAACCTTTTTACCACTCCTATGCTGATGATTAAAATATGTATAATACATGTGTTTAAGAACCTACTGAAAGTAAACCGTGAGTTTGCAAAATGTCTTTCATTGCAAGTAATTAAGTAATGCTTTTAACTACTAAGACACATACATTGTTGCTTCGTCAACGGCATTATCTACAATGTATTTGATTATATAATGATAATGATGATAATGATAATGATAATAATAATAATCATACCGGTATATGTAATTATATTGAGCAGCAACAACACCAGGTATGCTCCGTGCGCATGTATGTATATTAAGACAAGTCTTATTTAATCTGTATTCAATACATTATCAGTGGTAGAACGTTGGACTTCGGAGCCAAATGTTTCACGTTCAAATCCCGCCACGGTGGCCCGACATAATTTTTCTCGAAAGTTAACTTTCTGACATGATATTGATAGGATGCAATGTCTGTAGGGTGGCAATGCAGTTATCATCCTTGGTCTCGTCAGAAAACAGCCGATGCTCGCAGGTCTACTGCAACATTCAGCTTTACAGATGTTGCGAGATTCCTCCTGCCCTAAACTGACAAATCGAGATATTAAAGAAATATTCTAGAAAGCTACTCTAAACCCAATTTAAAAAATCAAATCAATAAACTATGGTTAATTACATGTACGCCCTACCTATATGTGGCTATTACGGTTTACGAATATTTAAAATAAATTAATGAGGATTGATAATTAATCTGTAAAGCTTATATTCATACTGCTCCTCAATATGATACATATATAGAGGATATTACACGATGTTCTATTTAATATCAACTTTATGTCCCGATATTTGTCTTTGTACATGTATATCTTTTCATTATGTTTTGTAACCAACTTCCAGAAACATATCGTAATACATTAGTTAAATTAACTAATTAACTAATTGAATTGCCTTGCACTATAAAAAACCCACCATATAACATATAATACATGTTCAGAGCTTAAAAGATCCGTCACCATTGTGACGGATACTATTACATTTTACACTTTATATGGCTATTAAATCATGGTAAATGGCACTACGTATTGTAAGTGGAATAGTATACATAGCAATGTATTCGCATGTATTACAATAGTGGAACCGAAGAGCCTAGAAGACGTTCCAATCCGACACATTACTCATTATTGACATTGTTCTTTTCCCTCTTTCAACTTCAAATGCTGGAATTCCTGCGTATTACGTCACATACTTTTGTTGATCACGTGATAATTGAGAGACTTGCCCATGTTGAAGTGCAAGTTATAGAACGGTGTATTCCCGCGAGGCCGACACTAGGTGTGAAATACACAAATAGGATTCCCGCGAGGCCGCCAACCCTGTTGGGATATGAACATTCATATGAATAATATCGCATCACCGAACAAAAAATGTATTGAACGTAGCTAGGAAAACTAGGTCTTTATTAAAAATCGGGAGATTAAAACAAAATATAATACGAACATATTGAAAATCAGTGGGACATGCGGAAAATGTCATTTCTTGACTATTATAATTGTGTAGACAAATCAAATGTACATACTTTCAGGTAAAATACATCTGACTATGTAAATTGTCAACAAGCCGTGCCAGTGTGCCTTTAACGAACAAGATGAGCGGTTACAAACTGAGTAATGCCTGCTCTATCTGGCGATCCTTAGTAATGCCTGCCCTATCTGGCGATGCTTAGTAATGGCCGGGGACATCTTCCATAGTTTACAGGGATTATCCCCGGATATGAGTGTCACGAAACTACATGATGTACATATTATTGTCTATGAGTGAGACTTTAATAAATATATATGTCTGTCTGTCTGTCTGTCGGATGGCATCGTTTCCTTGGCGGGCCATAGATCAGAGCCACTTTATCCACACCAAAGCGACTTTTATCCAAATATTAGATGTAGATGGAAATGTAATCTATGTATCTCCAGACAAGCTTCAAATTCGATTCACCTCAATTGGATCATTCATTAAACAATGGTGTTCACTATCCGTCTGGGAGAATATCGGCATTGTTAGATCAGTTATAGCATTTGAAGTGGCTTCCGCGTATTAATGTAGTTGCATTTACATATACATTTCTATGCGTATGTACCGGTATGTGCTGTGTGCAAGGACAACTGACAGTGTAGTGCAATGGTAAGGTATAGAATACAAGCAGAAGGTTCAAGTCCATATACCTTTAAGTTTAAGGATTTGTATACAAGAAGTGAAGATTGAAATGCAATATTTGCATACTTGTACAGTTATCACACGTACAGTTAATAAATTTCATTCTAATTGAGTTGAATTTTGACCCGTACATTGTGGAACTGTTCTTTCGTTAATATCACGTCTTTGCCACAATGGTAAAACGACGACTTCGGACCCATATTCCAGAGAACGATCGTATCGTTAATAGTCGTAACTCATATACCTGCATATATATGTATAAAATTACGACTCTCGTAGTACTACGATTGTTCCACAGAACGGGGCTCGGGAGAACATAGTTGCGTTGTATACTATAGTACACAATACCTAGGTATCCTTTCACGAAACTCTTATACACTAAGAGACCATAACGCTATATTTGCTGATGACTACTACACTGCAATGGTCTCTTGGCGGATACTAGGCCCCCAGATTACGAAACATTTTGAGTATAATTTCATGCTCAAGTTCTGATTTTATTGGGATTTGTGAACATAACTTTGAATTGAGCATGAAATCATACTCAAAAAGGTTCCGTAAAACTCGGGGCCGGGGTATCATTTCTCGAAGCTCTTGTATCCAATATTAGACCATAGCGCTCTCGTAAGTGCACGATCCCCTTGTATTAGAGATCGCTACGACAGTCCTTATGGTCTCGTAGTAGATATGAGAGCTTCGAGAAACGGAGCGATACCCTGTACATTGTTTGTGAACGTAGTGCGGCTATTTCCTGGCCAACCATTCTAGGGCGATGCCGTACAGTCAACTCTATGTGTTCCGGCCATGTAATTATTATTCATACATTCCTTATGTTCACAATCAGTGATTGGCATACGTGATTAATCCTTCATTCAGCCGACATCAACATGTCATTTATCATCATGTCCTGTATTCAATCCATTAATAATGCAATGGATCGATGTAGACATTGGTTTCATGACGGTTCATCAGTCGGTTTTGTTCAGCTTGGGGCACTGCATTTAGTCTAAATCATCCAATTACTACTTCGGGCATTGTGGTTATTTGAAGGTTGCCTGTTTACAAGGTAGTTCCTGATACTTCATATGATAATTCAATCATTAATCAAATTAATAATTAATTATTAACTTAACTGAATGTAAATCTTATTTCGTTTTCATCTTCTCTCTAAAACCAAGAATATATCTTGGCGCTGGAGATTAGTGGGAAGTCCAAGACTTAATTTAAGTGAATTAGTTTTGTTAATAATAGTAATGTGCTAATAGTGCATCCTCTGCAAATTAATATTCGTCATACTTCATACCCAGTTAATCTTACTGGAATCTAACTAGCATGAGTTAATATGCAGAATATCTGTTTGTGTAGCCAACGTAATAGATCTGACTTCAGAGCTTCCATCTATAGTCTATTGACTTCGTGTATTTAGAAACCGGTTCAGTTGTTTCAAGCTACTCTGTGTTTAAAGAGATCCTTTAACATGGGATTAGCTAGGAGTGAAATAATATATAGGGTAACGTGAAGATTATTTATTTTTGCTGATCTTATGTCACTACAGCCATATAATAGTCCGAATGAGTGTTAATTATTTAGTTTTTCGATACTAAAATAAATATTTACGCATATGCAACAAAATGACTGGACTGGGCTCCTAATAATGACAACTACTACGAGGATAAGCGGCAAGCTCATCCGACTGCGCATTCATTAAGAACCAGTTTATAAAATACATCGTTCCCATATTAGGTCATCGCTAGTGTGGCTACAGTCTACTGCAGGTGTAGTGATATATTTGCGAAGCGCAGAGCAATACAGTTGTGCTAGTTTACATGCTGTACCCACCTACCCTATTGTGGCAGGAGCCCAGTTGTAGCGCTACAACTGTTCTGAGCAACGGGACACAAGTCAATAGGATCAATCTGCTTCCGGGAACTTGAACATTACTAGAGGTATTCTGAGTTGGAAATAACTTGAAAGTTTCACACCGATGATGACTTCCGATTTAGGGTGAAAGCCATGGTAAGCAACTGGACCCGTATTCTGGAAGCTTTTTTAAGTCCGAAGATGTTCTTAAAGTACGAAGACTTTGCCTAACTGTTTTTTTGCCTATGTTAATTATTGAAGAGATCTGTTATCACTAAGATGTTCTTAGCGAGGGAGTTTCGAGAATAACGGGTCGGTTCTCTGATTTTGGAGGTCATCTTGCAAACTTCTTTAGTACAAGAGTCTGAGCAATATCTGGTACAAACAATACAGCTTAATAGTATTCTTGAATATTATCTTGAGTATATAAAACATGTATGTGCAGTTGTTAAATCTACATTTTACATTTAATTCACTCTCTCTCTCTTTCTCTCTTTCTCGCTTTCGTTCTCTCTCCCCCCCCCTCTCTCTCTCTCTCTCTCTCTCTCTATCTTATTCTAAATATATTCCATGAGATCATAAGATGAAAGATGTCATGAGAGTGGGTGGTCACGCGGATATTGTGACATGCGCATAATGACATTGTAACGAACAGATTTCCTAGCATTACTTTTCAAATTACAAACAAATCCCTCAAAACAACTTTGGAAATAAAGTAGTTTGTCTTTATTTGTTCTAGATCCCAGCCTTAAAGACAATTACCCTGCTATATAAGGTATTCGTGTAGCTAAAGGGCAGAAGCCATAAACGTCGGCGCTGACTCACATTGTGCATGTAAAGAAAATATTATCAACAAAAGAATTTACTTTACACAAGATAATTCTCATGACATTTTCATGAAATATCTTAAATGAAATTGACACCTTTATTATAATCCGATTTCAATGTAATTATTTACATCCCAAGTTGAAGATGTGGACATAACTACAAACAATTACAAGTCAGTATTTATTCTGCTAATGGTGTGATTGTGTGTGAACTATCGGTTTTTGGTATGGGGGAAAACACATGCATCAAAACAGAGTAACGGTACAATCCCTTTACATTAAATTTGACATGCTGAGAAATCTGTGCAACTCTGCAGGAAATTGATTTTGTTCGGTTCGTAATTTTATGATCATAGTTAATAAAAGAAAAGGTTGTGCTGGCTCACCATATGTTGTTCTCTTTTACAGTTGAACCGGTAGATATATCTAAGTAAAAAAAGGTCCTCGGTTAATTGTAGTCTATGACAGCCATAGATTATATGGGTATAGGTGACAATACTTTTAGCTTGAATCATATTCTTGGCTTTCAGTTCAGACATGTACCGGAATGTGGGCAGTCTACAGTAATTTCTTACATTATACTAAAATAGCTGTGTCTGCGAAAGGTAGGTTACGGTGTCGTCTTTGAAAATGAGAGTGGTGACGGACAAGAATTAGACTGGTTTTATTTAGGTACGACGCGCCGGGGCTCTCGGTCACCAAGGACGCCAGAAGGTCAAATTGTCTCCAATGACGTCAGTGTAATGATGCCTACGGGAAATAGCAATTAGGTCGCTTTCCTTTTTGTATGTTATGAGCAGTTTTTGTATGAGCCGTTTTAGTTCGTCAACAATGTTTCATTTGCAGCTAGTGCTAAAATGCAACTTATTTTAAAATATGTCTAACAAACTAAAACAGGTTTTATTGAATCGTAGACAGTGAGGATGAATGAATAATATTAATTTTATCTCACGAATACCTTTGTAAATACATCTATTCCTGGAGGTCCGCTAATGTAATTACACTACATAATTGGTGTATGTATTAATGTTATGAGGTATCACTCATTCCCTATTGTGCTATCAATCGTTTCTCGTGTGGTATCAAGTTTTAAGTTTCTGTTTTTATCTCTAAGCTACCAACGACGATAGATGAGGCATACACATATGTATCAATGGTTTTTCGTTGGCTTTCAGTGGTTGATCATGTCCTAGCAATGGTTGATCATGTGCTAGCAATGGTTGCTCATGTGCTATCAGTGGTTGCTTGTTTGCAAACATTGTACGTATATCTCTTCATAACCATGTTTTATAGCAACCGTTTCAGACACATTTATTGATGTTCTCGCATTCAAATTTTATTACCAGCTATGCACCTTTCCCAATTTCTCTAATATTTTAAACTATAATTAATATAAGGAAATTCAATATTTGGAATTAGCATTATTTCTATGAAATCTATCGTCCATAATATGAAATAAGCTTCTAACCATTTGCGGATATACATTTATTATGATCTATTATCAGTATTGCTGCAAGCACTTTAATATCAATCACGTGTATACGATGTATTACAGTCTGCCATATATATTGTTTCGTTATCTAAATATCTGTATACTAAAAACCCATTTCGCTGTAAGTTGATTGTATTCGCCTGTGAATGTACACTTAATCTCTGTAACAAATAACAAACAGATAGTGTGAACATTTCCCCGTTTGGCTCAATCTACTCAATCAATAGATAACCTAAAAACCTGCAACACATTATTTGAGGACATAAAAAGGGGTTATCTTAAAATAGTCGGAAATTGGTAAGCCGCATTTTAGTGTCCCACGATGAACAGGATTTAATTAAAATACATTGATATATGTAAAACTGGCCTCCCATGCCAATATCGGAATCTGTTTTCAGTTAATTTTATTTCAGTCTCAGTTGATAACACGAAACACGTTTATTTGTTATACAAATGCACATAAACAGATGCACACAGACATCATATCTATTTTCTTGTTTCTTACTAGATAAATACCAATATTGGTATTATATTGATATATCCATTGTATTGCACATAATGAGCGTATTGTAGAATAGTGTTGTATTGAAAAACAATGACCTATTTCTAGTAGTAATGGAACTGTTCCCAACCTCGATGGTACGTGTAACGTGTTGAACAGATTTTATGTACGAAAATGTTGTTTTGCTGATATACAGTATAGATAGCGATGTAATTATAGTCCCTTATAATACACGCATTACCGTACGTATGATAGTTTATAATATTTAAAATCACTATCAATTTCAATAGTTCTATCAAACAAAATACTAAGGTATTCAATGCGTTTGTAAAATGTCTTATATATTTAATTTTAATGTATACAAGTGGAATGATAATTTTGTTAATTGACTAAAACATAAATAATTTGATATGATATTTATTATATGGATTCGATTAGTTCAGTCCCATTTGGATGAACTATTCAGCTGCATCGTGTGATAATTTTCCTCATTGTATCAAGTATCTGAAGAGGAAACTCTACTTGATTGAGATATCCAGTATTGCTGTTCCGATCTCTTCTATTACTTCATGCAGCATGATATTTATGATTTCTACTTGACTGCCAATACATGGAGCGGTGTACACCGGTATGTGAAATCCATAACTAGCGGTAAACGTCATAATACGACAGTGTCCATAACGATAACGACCCTGACACGTGCCGACTGTTATTTTCACGGCTAATTACTTCCACTTACACATACCCGATACACGGCATTGAGACATGCTCTCTGTATTATTTACACATTTCTGAACACTACATCAAATATCTAGTCAGCCATGGTCATTGGTAGTAAATGTGTGTGGCTAGCTGGTTGTTTATAGGTTGTGGCGGTGTGAAGTGTTTCAATGCGTGGATTATGGGCATAGATACGATGCAGCTCATAGTGTAGCTTACAGTGTACATGTTGTATGTTAAATATATACATTTACGTATTCATAACATGTACACTTCCATTATCCTACAATTCAACGAGACAATAGACATGGACATAATTATATGTATAGCTCGAGGGTTGCTACAAGAGTGTTATATTATCTTATATTAGTAGATACATCATTGTATAGTTGGTGTACATAGACATAGTAGATAGTAGGTAGGAGAACATCATGACAAGGGTGTCCATGCCAATCACAGCAGAATATAACACAAGAACTGAATTGTATAAAGTTGTGTTCCATTCAGTCCTGTCCGTACTATAGCATTACGTATAACCCAAAAGTAGGCACTATTATATTGGTGATGTTCCCTTCAGTTCTGTCCGTACTATAGCAGTACGTATAAACAGAAAGTAGGCACTATTATATGGCGATGTTCCAATCAGTTCTGTCCGTACTATAGTAGTACGTATAAATAGAAAGTAGGCACTATTATATGGCAATGTTCCAATCTGTTCTCTCCTACTATAGCAGTACGTATAAACCAAAAGTAGGCACTATTATATTGGCGATGTTCCCTTCAGTTCTGTCCGTATTATAGCAGTACGTATAAACCGAACGTAGGTACTATTATATGGCGATGTTCCAATCAGTTCTGTCCGTATTATAGCAGTACGTATACACCGAAAGTAGGCACTATTATATGGCGATGTTCCAATCAGTTCTTTCCGTATTATAGCAGTACGTATAAACAGAAAGTAGGCACTATTATATGGCGATGTTCCAATCAGTTCTGTCCGTATTATAGCAGTACCTATAAACCGAAAGTAGGCACTATTATATGGCGATGTTCCAATCAGTTCTGTCCGTACTATAGCAGTACGTACACATAGAAAGTAGGAACTATTATATGTCGTGATGTGTAAGAGCTTCCGGGTGAGAACGTTGCTAATTCCATTGCCTGCTTACTTATGATCCCTGGCGATTGTCACCAACCGACACTAAGCTGATCCCAAAATACCGGAGCCTAATAGTTTGGCACTATTTACTACACGGATAGTGTCTTCCTCGTCGTGTCTTCGGGCTAATGCATGCTGGCATTCGTTTTCTGCTTCCGTGGCCTTAACACGTGGCAATTCCCATTTGCCTGGTGAAATAGGTGTATATAGTAGCCTATTTAAATTTGCTTCATCCGTGCTAACGGATGTCGGCTCATTGTGGCCATGCCTTCTTTTCACGAAAGGGTTGAACCGGAAATCCGGGCGTAAATATGTCTACGCCATTTCCTGCTATAGTAAAGGAATGGCGTATGCCTTGATTTTCGACCGTACAGCAGAGCCCTTTCATGAAATGCAGATGTTATAGGTTGAACTAAGTGTACATGCATATTACGTCTATATTGAATATCTAGTATGAATGTCTGCAGTAGCAATACTGGCATTGCTTCCATTGAAATCATGATGAAATCCAGTTTCGCTTATGGAAGTATCGACGCAAAACTAGTTAAATGACAGGGTCCGTATTCTCAAACTTCGTAAGTCCTAAGAAGTTCGTAAGTACGAAGCATTTGCCTAACTGGTTTTCTGCTTATGTTAATTTTTGAAGATATATTTTCTCACTAAGAAGTTCTTCGCTAGAAAGTATCGACAATACGGGCCTGGTAAAGAAGATTCCATATTATGGGTGCAGATTTGTGTGTAATACCTTCCATTGAAATCGTTTAGATCTAGTATATATGTACAGTTGTACCTCCCTTGGTTTCTCGCAATCCATAACCAGCATAGACTCACCAGTTGCGATGTAACATATTTGCAAAGGATCTTTCTCTAACCATAAGCAGCTACCCCGGATGTACTGATACTGGCTCCATAGACAGAGGCTGTAGTTGAATAGGCATCATCAAGCTATTTAGTGCAAAGTAACGTATTCCACGGGGACTGTACGTACATGCCATAATTACTTCCATAACGACATCTCCGTTACTAGAAGACAATAAGAGTAAATATTAATTGTTGTTTCGTTCTTTAGATACGTAACATGTTACAAATAGCATGTAATTACTATACCCTGGTGGATCGTAGTTTTATTAAAATAACACGAATTGTAATATTCATGATGCCCCAAAAAAGAAAGCCATGTGTTTTTACCGTAATACATATAGAGATACACATTGTTTTGAGATGATATGATTTGCAATATTTAGTTCTCATGGGTATGATAGAAGCTTCCACGCACTCATTCTGATAGCGGAGACAGGTATATAGGTACACAGTACGATACTGCAAATTGTAAGAACATGGTTCCTATACAAACCATGCAGCGTTTAATTATTACCAGCAGTATTGCTATGCTTGGTTCAGGAACCTTTGTGATAATTTAGCAAATCAGATTAGTGAAAGTAATCGCAGCATTAAGCTCAGCTAAATCAACGCAAATATTGGCATTTGTCTGCGCAGCGTTTGTCCTGAATATACAATCTGCCAGTCATTGGTTCAAAGCAATAACTATGAGGCAATCCCGCAATCCTTGTAGTACTAACTCCTCCGATTTGCTCACCCATCATAACATTTATCTCTTTTACTGTCATCCGAGGTAAAATTGCATAGCCAGGGCATTTTTCTGCATAAAAGATCTATTGTATTATCATATAAATTGGAGATCGCGGTCATCCTCCGCACCCCCCGCGCGTCCAATCACCTTTGTATCTGGTAACACTTTCTTTGAATTGTTGACTGTGGACGAAGCTGCAAATTATTCTGCCAACGTTTGATTTATTGGTAAATCCTGGCGACAATAGCGTTTAATCAATTACTTGGACAATATATGTGAATGGACCTGGATTGCTCGCGTCTAGAGGTAAATTAAAGTGTCTGTTTTATACGAGAGTTGTGCAAACAATCACGACGGCCGGTCTACGCAAGCTGGGTTTTGCAATTCTTATCATCTGTGACGTACACCGAAGAGATCCGCTGTCCTCATTATCATTGTCTCCACCGTCACTGCTGTCCCCATTACCACTCACCACCCTTGTCCTCGCCACCAATGTCCTCATTATCATTGTCCTCACCGTCACTGCTGTCCTCATTACCACTCACCACCCCTGTCCTCGCCACCAATGTCCTCATCAACACATGAAATGTGCTATTCTTTTTCGAATGGATCTACAGCTATCATTTCTTAACTCATGTTAAAGTAAAACTTATTCGAATTTACTTGCTTTTTTTCATGGAGAACAGGAGGAGTCAGATGCAGATCTAGAGCTTATCTCACGACTTTTCAGTTTAAGGTAGGAGCAAAAATATACCAACAAGGACTACTCTTCTGATCAGACATTGCATCTTAACATGATCGCACTAGAAATGAAGATTCCCCTAACACTTTGAACTCGGACGCTTGGTACCGAAGTCTGGCCATCTACCATTGGCCTACCACCAGCCCCTTTAAACCCTATTCGAAAGTTGACTGAACTTTCCCAGACCTCTTCTTCACATCGCGTACTCACTAGCCCTGTATCCCAACCTCCCTGAATAGAATATATGGAATTACAGAACACAATTTTGTGAGACATAATTTGGTTTTCGGTAAATATAAATCACATTAGGGTACAAGTCTCATAGCCTAATACATCCTAATGTTTTCAGTTTACGTTTGGTGGCCCGAAGCTCCATCAATCGATGACATATATGTGTGACACTGCTGCACGTTATGGCGATGTAGTGAAAGCTGGTACGATATTAAGCTAGATTTTAATCAAATAGAATTCCTGATAGTCCAACATTCGATGAACGGCGTCATGATTGACGATTATGATGTCTGGTATATTATTCAACGCTCCCAAGGAAATCAAACTAATCTTTAATAATATGCAAATGGTAATTGGAAACTACGAGTAGCTCTATTGAAATGTAAATGGTGCCATTGAATTCGATCTGATAGGCGTCACCATTTTCATCACATCAGTATTACTTGTTTTAGGAAGAACGTTAAGTATGGGTCTAAATATAAAGATGGCGTCTATGTGGAGCCATGATTTGAATATCTCACAGAACCAAAGTGTTGTTCATTCGTGGAGTTGGGTATGATTGCGCAAAGACGTTAAAACATGGTACTTCTAAATTATAATTAAATCTTCCACTACTTGGCTCTCATTGTGGTAAGCAAACACTGATAGCCTCGAACCGGTAAACTATGTTACAATGGGGATTTCTTTATTACTTTTTTCGGATTCATTATTCACGTCTCCATATCCATTTAACAATACGACATTAATGAACACTGGACAATACATTGTATTATATATTCTACTAGTATATTAAATGGGGAATCCATGTTTTACATCTGCGGCATGACATTTCCATGGGGCAATACTGTAACCAAAAAATGCTGGGACAATCACACACGCTCGCAAACGCACATACCTACGTAGAACCGTCTCGAATAGCTATCAAACAAATTGATGAAGTGGCGTTAATATAAGAACTTCAGCCCTACCACCTCATTCCGTGAACACGAACAGAAAAGACATTGTAAAATGGTCTTGTGAATTCCGACGTAGTGTCTGGCGTATTTTTATACAATAACATGTATCCAATCATAGCCGGATTACCTCACATTGAACTGATTTGCAATTGTTTGATTCGAATTGTTTGCGGTGGTACCGTGTTGGCTTAAACGTTCTCAATGTTCCTATATTTTTTATTGGATACATATCAGAGAATTCGTTTACACATGGCACCATCTTGGCTCTCAATGTGCCTATGTTTCCAATGGCTACATATTAGAATGTTCATGTACATGTGCTGTGCAAGCGTGTCTGTACAAGATGCCAGAGGCCAATATATACAGTGTTTTACTCTATTGAAAATATCAGTTTTAATTGAGTTGCCAAAGCATTGAAGGGTCATCTCACTGCACCTCCAACCCAGGCTATCGTTTCTCGAAGCTCTCTTAGCCGCTAAGGGACCCTATCACTCTCTTAGCAATGCATTAGGTTTATCTCATTCGCTGTAATGG
>JAUTBV010053215.1:0-20234 GCA_032361325.1 Lepetodrilus fucensis
AATCCCAAACCACGACTTGGTAATATATTCTTGTCCCACAATGTTGCTGATATTGAAAATTAAAGTAAGAACGGTAAGTGGCCTTTTTTTGGCGAGCGTGAACCGACTGACCGCGCCATTGAAAATAATATATTGGCGCAAATTAACGTGGGTTAATGCGATTAACCTACACTTTTCAAAACATCTCGACCAATCAAATTCGAGGAAATTTACCTATTATTGTACAATATTTTATATTTACTGAATGGGTGCTATTGCACTCTCAAACTCTATGTTATGTGATAAATATATGTATATATACATCAGTGTCTCAGTTATACATTGTATTATACAGATGATTTGATAATTTATTATGTGACTTAATTGTTTTGTCTCAGAAATTATAATATGAAGAGAATACCTGCTTAATTACCTTAGATCAACCTTATAGAATTTTAAATGACATATATTTTTCTCTGATATGGCTATAGCTACATTTTTATGACCCCATATTTTTGCGCCGTATATGTAGTAATGTTAGTAGTATTAGCTGGTAAAATAAATGTAGTTGCCAGTCTATAACAATTTATAATTTACGTTTCAGATAATGACACAGCAGACGTGGACGTATATGAACGTGAAATCGCATACAGATAATATGAAAATATGTGTGAATGTGCCTACTAAATAAAGAATGATGCAAGTATCGATAAACCTGTCTGCTGTCACTAATTAATATAGATTTAGTTTATGTATGCAGAGCCATTAATTGTGACATGATTTAATACATCCATTCCACAGTCGATATTCGTGATGGATTTTCTTTCCAGGCATTCAAAGTCAATGTAAAGTTTCTTTTGCCCGTGCGTTTTAGTGTGAGAAGCAATGCTCATGATACAATTACGATCTCGATCAACCATTCTCAGATTCGGTAATCTAATATGTGTGTCTAATAGAAATTAAACTTAATTTATGCATGAAAGAAAGTACATGTATATCTTTTGTAAGAACATTGTCTGAATTGGACCACTTAGCTGAGAATTATAAGCTCCATCCTTGAAATTATTCACACATAGGTTCCAACCTCGATAGGGTATTGGGATATAGTGAACTCAGGTTACAATGATAAAGGAATGGGAAAGAAAAGTACCCGTGCTATAAGTTGTTAATCATGAATTATTCGGTTATATAACGATTGATGCAGACATAACGTCGATTGGTGCAGACACATTTTACATCAAAGGTAATACATGTACATAATTCAGTGATGATTTAGTGACGCACTAGCTCGAAATGAGTTAGTATTCCATATTGCATATGCTCTGGATGGACTAGATGGAAAGCATGAGTTTGAAAACTGCAGCGGTCTTCATAGTGATTATAAGTAAGTTACATGTTATATATAATTAATAACATTGAAACCATATTATTATGGAAAACTTAAATATATCAAATTGATTTTGTATTTATTTAAACATATTGTATTCATCAGAAAAGGATTGGAAAAACTGTTATCCAACTTACTAAATGCGCTCCTGTGTAGCTGTATTGGCACCAGTGGTGGTGAGATGTTATATTGATCTTATTCAATGATTAGTTCTCTTATACCAGCCGCACACTAGCGATTTCCGTCGGATTTCGATCGCCTGGTGTGTTCATTGTAAATGTTTGTATTACCTAATTCAGCTCATGTACATTATTTACACCTGTCCCCAAAAGTTTTGTCTTTGCTGTAACGGCATAGACAAATTGGAGTAAATAATATTCCCTTTGGTAAAGATAGCGGAACTTACTGTTATATTTGCAGCCAGTTTCAGTTTAGTAGCCAGCCATGTACTGAGTGGCATAAGAGGAAACAAATGGTGAACATGTCATGCTAAAGGTATTACATTGGAGCGTAATTATATTGAATGTCTTTACTGTAACACCTATAATTACTATGCTGATGAACATTACCGACCATTTCTTTATTTGCAATATTGAAGATCTCAAAATTAAAACTAGGTCTATAAAACATTTGACATAGGGACTATCAATTACTTTACATATTTCTTTTCTCTTGATATCTTTCCAGTAACGGTCTTTTAAATAACGGTAAATTTCGTTTCGGTTCAAAATAATATATATAATTGTTTTGTCGTTTATGTTAATTTGTTATATCTAGACCACACATGTACCTCAATTGGAATGCTGGAAGATGTATAGATGCTATTTTATCTAATACAGAAAACATATCGTTACAGGACAGACATGGTATAATGCCACCAAATTGTGGCATCTTTTGAGAATGACTCATATACGTAGTTCAGGGTAAATTATTTACTTTAACGACAATACAATTACATGCACGTTAGACGGTTATTATTTCACAGAAAGCTGTAACCCAAATGTGGCATTGAATAAGCCCACATACGGCAGCTCAATCTACCCTTGGACACCAAAGGGACTAACTGACCCAAGCAAAGCGGTCGATGGATCTTGGAGTGACACTATATCCGACACTGGCTGCTCTATAACAAATTATGAAGATATGACACCCTGGTGGATGGTGGATTTGCTTGACGAGTACATCATTCACAACGTCACTATACAGAACAGAGACGAATATCGTGAGTGTAACAGTACTGTAGTACTCGAAATATGGAAAGCATCCACGAATTCGAGCTATCTGAACATTGTCATGGGAAAGACACTAACATGTGATGTAATTTCCTAAAAGTTAATAAAGTAAGTCTTTAAACATGTCAAACAGCAGAGATCAAATCAATATTCCCATTATGTCGAATATCTACGGATGGTTTGTGTAGAAATAATATAATTAATGTATCTTATACCCCTCTTCCAGTCTCGTTGCCATGGTTTCTTTTGTTCTAAGTGTACTTGTATATATCCGGATACATCTACACTTTCTCTGAGAAAGTGTACTAATATCAGAAATGAACCTACACTTTTTTAAAGCATTAATTCGTTCATTTCGGAGAAGGTGTACGAATATCGGAAATATACGTACACGTTCCCTTCATCGAGTTCAGTGCCCGAACCTGGGATCGAACCAGTCTGGTGATCAAAACAAATCATGATTCCACAGTTGCTACCACTGGACCAAATAGCTGATTGAAGATAAGACCATTAATTTATCTAGTTATGACTAATTCAAGAAAGTCACGTGGCTATGATGTTACGTACACATGCTACAACAAAACCACGTGCAGCACGAAATAAACGTTCATCCAAAAGCATAAACAGTTGATGAGGGTCCCCATGGATGATCTGGCGGGTCGGTGATCCATTATAACTTACACTATGTCATACATTTATTTTCTCATAAATTACATAGATTTTACATTTAAACTATGTCATGTAGTACTCGACCGGAAGAGGGGTATAAGACAGTTACATCCACACTTTCCGAGGTGTATCGGTCAATATCCCAACGGTTTTGGTCGTGATGCCTCTTCGGCTACCACCTCGGAGGCCCCACTACCAAAACTGTAGGTATATTGACCGATACACCTCGGAAAGTGTAGATGTAACTTATACATACATGCATATAACTGTAATTGAAACGTAATGATAACCCTTCATGTGCGTCAAACATTACATAGAACATCATGGTCACGCCTTGATTGTGGCTATCGCTGTCAACGCAGAGAGCAAACACAATACAAAGCTTGGCGTGATCACAGAGTATGAATTAGCGACAACTGTTGTCACCAGTATTTTCTCTACGTATTCTAAACTTCCGTTATTCGGTGCTGGTTTTACAGAAAGGAGTTTGCATATAAGTGGGTATAGATCAACATTATTGAGGGATTTAAATCTGAAGTTTCTCTTGAAATTCGGCCCATTAGCCAGAAATATGGCTTTCATCGACATCAATCTTTGGTCATATCCGTGCTGACCTTTACGCTTGGTCTCGGCTATTACAGTTTTGTTCTGAAAATAGTAAGGGAAATAATGACAATAGAGAACATTGAGGTGAACTACTTTACTAACAATCGTTTAATATTACATATCGAAACTGAAAGATTACAAATATATATTAAAGGCCTACTGCAGTATAGGGTATACACCACCAAATAAATTCCCATAGGCGACAGTGTTAAGATATTTCAGCATAACTAGTGAACCAGTGATTCAAATACCAGCAAATATACCTTATTGCAAAGTTCACTCTCTCCCAGTAGAATAGAAATCAACAAAAATAGATGATCCAATTACTCAACTCCCGTTGGTAAGAAGCGACGCCATGCCACTGTAGATTCGCACATAATTTGCAAATTAGGCTGTTATTAAACTCGGAGCCTTGCAAGTGTAACAAATTAGCACTCTTGGCAATACAACTGGATGTATTTGAAGTGCTAGATGTTGTGCTTGTCAAATAAAGTGGAATTATGTCATTTATAACCGACCACTGGCCAGGAATTCATTTATTCGGCACTGACCAACCAATGTAACAGTGCTTCATAACCTATACAACATGTGTATCTATACGAACAATTTGACAAACTTGCAAATCCTTGGACAAACACAGACACACACACGCGCACTCACACACACACACACACACACACACACAAACACACACACACACATGCGCACTCACACACACACACACACAAACACACACACACGCGCGCTCTCTCTCTCTCTCTCTACGTGTAAATGGTTACCGTAACTTATTCGTGTGTATCTATATGCTAGTAACATGACGTGGTACTGAGTATACATACAGTTGTAACAAGCCATCCTTCATCGGGTAGAATTATTATTGGCATGATTCTTCTGTTGTTCTTGTAGTGGAAGTATTCTGGCATGTTTTCCTTCTTGTACACAGTGATGTGATCTACATCGGACAGACTTTGAATAATGGCGTCAAGCTCGCCCTCTACCGGAAGAATATGCATTAATGGACCATAACTTGGAACTTGTTTAATCTTGGACATGTCCACATGATCAGATATGTCTACAATCTGGAAGAAAATAATATTTTCTTACAGTGTATCAAAGTTTCTTAACTTTGGCAGACATTCGTTCCAACTGCAATACAACACAGCGTTCCAAGGTATCGTTTCTCGAAGATCTCTTGACCACTATGAAACCATAACGCTCTCATAAGTGCCCGGGTATCCTTTCATGGCGTATCCGCTAATATGAGAGACTACGTACAGTTCTCTCTTTACACTGTATCACGAACGAGAGCTTTATACATGATCTATGGTGGATAAGAGAGCGTCGTGAAAGGATGTCCCAATCTCCATTTATGAGAGATCGCTGCGAGAGTGTTTATGGTTTCGTAATATATATGAGAGCTTCGTGAATGTATTACTATTATTATTATTCACGAAATATATAGAACTATCGAACAATGCCAAACCTAGATAAGTCCATATAACTAGACTAGTAGTAGCATAGGCCTACTTTGGGCGGTTGCTCGAGGATCTAGAGCAATGCTAGAGTTCGCGCGAAGTCGCGAAAGCAAGGCTAGAGTGACGTCACGAACGTGCTATAGAACGGCCCGCGAAGCACGAAAGCTTGTCTAGCAACAACTAGACATCCGCAATGACACTACCGGGCTAAACTAGCGTAACCGCCCGAAGTAAGCCATAGAGTAGAACAACAATAGCTCTTTATTGGAGCATACCGAGCTATATGTTCAAGAGTTATCTTACCATATTCACCACGTCAGTATCTGCCATCCCATGATCGCTTGTAATGATGACATTGACCTCTTTGTCCAGACCACTGTCCTTCATCCTTTTCACAAGGTAGCCAAGAACGTCATCCATGTCCTTGACCTTCGCTTTGACTTCCGGTGACCTAGGGCCAAACGAATGTCCGACCTTATCCGGCTCACTGAAGTACAAGGCTGCAAGTTGGACATCTTTGTTGAGGAGCCAGTCTATCACAGTGTCTACCCGGTGTTTAGAGTCAACGGTTTCGTCGTAGCGCATGTAGTAGTCGGGGCGGACCCCTCGTATTTTCGCCTCACTGCCCGGCCAGAAATACGCCGCACTCCTCAGTCCCTGTGAAGAGTAGAGTGCGGGAAGTGCGATTACTCCTTGGGACAAGGGTACAGAACTCATCTCAAGTCTGGTATATGGTATCATCTGGGAAATGTTAATAATCAATCAAATGGCAAAATTATCAAAGGTTTCTTCTAAAGACCATCCTGGTTACTGAGAAATTACGTCCGAGTTTTTACAATTTGTATTTCTTGAACAAGAATCTCGTTCTAGATCATTGTCAAATGAAAACTGTATCTCGGTGGGGAAGATCTCCGTTTTAATCTGAATGTGTTTTCGAGGATTCCTGCTCTAGACCATATCTTGCCAATGCCGCGTGACCTAACTAGACTTACTCGTATGATCCCTTGCCTGCAAAACATATGGGCCATAGTATCGAACGCGGTCTGGACCAGGTTTAGCTCTAAAACGCGAGTGTAACCTTAAATGGTATTATGGAAAGCAGTTTACTGGAAACTGAGTCTGGACCTGGTTTTGGTATGCCTTTTTTCTATAATATAGTGTTTGCTAAACCAAGAGTCTGGGTTTCCGTAAACCAAGACTAACCTTATTCCAGGTCTACACTAAACCGCGTTCGATAATATGGACCTAAGAATCATCATCCTCGAAACTCAGGCTATAATGACTACACTTTACCTCAGTCATATATTTGACGGCGGTTAAGTGTAGTCATAATGGTTTGGGTTTCGAGAATGATGAATCCCCGGAACAACGGGCTACGGTCAATAAGAGGCGTCCTAGCATGAATAAGTTCCGCTTACTTGTCGGTCACAACAATGATTTTGAGTTAACTAGGTGAATGTGACGTCCAGGCCGTCAAAACATTACCGGTATGTCCCACCCCGGACGTCAATCGCTTCGCGACGGTAGCTTTAAATAAAACAGGTTTAAAATTATGCACGCGGGAAGTTAACTCGCTTTGCCGTTAGGGTAAATGTAGACAATTATGGGAATGGTATAATAGACTAAGTAGTAAACATAGTTATGCTTAGTTCTACCCTTCCCTGGGGGAGTTGGGTTTACTAACGATGGGCACGCACTACAGAAGATCTTAACTCTGACCTGTTTCTTGGCCGTCACCCATACGGGTTCCCCTTCATCCCACCAACGAGGCTCTACCGTCCATTTCCGGAAGGTTTCGTTAAATTCCGGATCGTATATACTATTCTCGACGATGCCGTGACTTTCGCTGTATAGGCCTGTACAATACT
The DNA here is from genome assembly GCA_032361325.1 of Lepetodrilus fucensis. NCBI lineage: Eukaryota > Metazoa > Mollusca > Gastropoda > Lepetellida > Lepetodrilidae > Lepetodrilus > Lepetodrilus fucensis. The sequence continues at coordinate 7,217 of JAUTBV010053215.1, forward strand.
TATATAGAATAGTATGCATGTTATGAAAATATGTAGAGCACTTTTACTTAAACAGAACCATAGTTAACCATATTGTTGACCATATTATCTATGACAGCACTAATATAAGTTAAGTACAGAGAGCGTGTTTTTTTCTGTGAAGGAAACCCCATGTCGCTTGGTTCGTGTATTCGGGAACAGAAATGGGAATAATAAAAACTAAGCAAATAAACGGAAACTAGTCGTCTACATCACAACCATTCTCTAAAAGTAGTGAGCACTGTCCCTATTCATTCGCCAGTGGCCGCGAGATAATTAAAATCAGATATCACTCTCAGCTACATGGAAATATGTATAATTTTAGCATAATAATATCATGTATAAATGTTTTAAAAGGAACGAAACTTGAGATCGCATTTTAATTAGATTTCATTAGGCCCTGGCTACTGGGGCAACAATTCACTTCTTAGTACTACATTACGAATGAATTGATCATGAGCCAATCAGAGAGTTTCAGTTTAATACTTGTTTTGTTGGTAATACATGTGACCACTCTCAAACTTTAATATGTTTTATTTTATTCTATTACGTTTTTAACCCATTTCGTCATTCTTATATATAGGATTATTCCCAGAGAGGCACGTTTGAGGGCTGCATGTCAATATGTTCAACATTTGGTCTTAATCTCTTCCATACTTAAGGCAAACAGAGATGACTAGCACAATTAAATAAGGCGTTGAGATAGGCCTATATGTTGCTCTGGTTTAGGGACTAAATTTAGTCTCGCTCACACAGGTTGATCGGTCGTACGACGAGTCTTGTTCGATTGCTCGTACACACTTGTTCTCCTTGTGATCATGCTGCGATCTCTGTAGTTGCGAATCGTATCGCATGGATGCTGAGTATGCACGGTGCGATTCGACAATCGTTATAACAGATCGACCCGTGTCCACCCGTGTCCACAGGTCTTAATAAAGCATTGACGAAATATAGGGTTACCTGTGTATGTGCCTGTATGTATGGGCTATTGCTGAACAGACCCATGTCCTTGAACAAACATTCACCAAATTGTAAAGTACTTGTAAAAATATATACTTTACAACTTGGTCAATGCTTGCTAGGGAAAATACTTTAAAATATATAGCAATGTATGCTACTGGAATGGAGAAGTTATATGCACCGGTAAATAACATTTTTATTTCTACAGTCGTTTAAGAAGATAAAGAAAGCTGAGATGCTGAGATGCCCGGTTAAAATGTAATCCTGAAAAGTAAAAATAATAAAATACTTTTAATTATTATTGTGGTTACTATAACATCGTTGTGCTACAATGAGTATAGTCATACTATTTAATTAATATTGAATACATATTATGATATATTGGTCAAGTTAAGTTAGTCAATCAATAAAAGAACATTCTATTGTAGTTTCGCTCCTTAAACATTTTGACCGACACAAGCGGTATCCAAATATCTGTGCGTCAGTTTTGGAACTTCTGCGCTTCTAATTTAGTGTACTATTATTTATGTATACCCACTTACATTGAAAACATACATTTAGTTTTAGTGGGCGCATACAGCATCAATATTTTCATATCGGTTATTTGTTATAAAAACATGCAACATGCTAACAGACATTGAAAATATGCAACATACCTTATTAATGTAGCATCAAATATACAATGCATATGGGCCCCCATCTTGCCCACGTGACCCATCTCGACTTTCGTTGTAGTAATGTGGAAAGCGAAGCTCGGAATTTTACCCTTGCCTGGGGGAGATGATGGGTCCCCATCCCACACTCGCGGGAAATTCCTCCCTGGCTATTTACCACCTCCTCCCATTTAATACGCTCTTATCTAATATTTAATATCTATAATCAGTACACGTCATATTTTAAACACAGTCCAAATGCCCAGACACAATGTTAATAATATAGCAAGCGAGTCCCATGTGTTAGAGTGTGATATACATATATAACAAACAAACAAACGGTCAAGGGGCCGTATTCATAAAAGGGCTTATAAGTCAGTTGTTGATGATCAATATACAGCAAAAAATAACAAGCCCTTTTATGAATACCGGCCAAGGGCTTTATTCTCGAAACGTTCTTACGATCTTCTTAGCCTATAAGAACGTTCTTAGCTTTATCTTAAGGATACCTATAGCATGAGCTATTCACTTTGTTAAGCTAAGAAGATTTTAAGACGTTTCGAGAATAGGGGCCCAGAGTGGTAGTGGAGATATGTAATCAAGCTATACATATTACAATAATGTAAATTACTCTAATGTTGTTACCGGGCAAGTGGTAATAATACATGTTACACATATCGGACACATTAAACTACGAATAAACATTTTCAATATACACTGTACTGCAGTATATAGAATGGACTATAATATTGTATCTAGATATGACATGATAACAATACATTTTACACATACATGTACATATAATCATTATATCTCGGAAACAGTAAACTGCGAATAAATATGTTCAATATAAAACTGTACAACAGAATGCTCTAAAATATACTATCAAACACGTTGAAGTTAAATTACCTGTTATCATAGTGTAGTGACTGGGGAAAGTTTTCGTGGGAAAACTACCATTCATAAACTCTGCATACGACCCATCCTTCGCAAAGCTGTGAAAGTTTGGAGTCTCGGAACCATCTCCCCAATAATCCCACCGGAAGCCGTCCATCGAGACAATCAGAACTTTGCTCTTGTATTCTTCAGCAGCCGCGGAGAGCGCGCAGTGAAACAGAAGCGCAAAGAGCGCTGATATCCATAGATGTGGAACCGACATGTCGACTGTACGACTCTCGGTGTGCGGTTGGTCACGATAACTGGACACCCACTATCTTATATAAACACGGTCTCTGTGATTCACTTCCTCACTCGCACGATCTCTATATCAGTCTATTCTATTCTATTATTAGCTTTCTGTAAGCTGTGGAATTATTGCTGGCCTTGAGGTTAAACCACACATTTCCTTTCCCAAATAATGGGTAAGCGGCAAATTTCCGTTGCCAAAGAGTTGCAGGAGCAGGTATAACCTGCGTATATATATTTAAGAGTTTTACGAATTAACTATATGATTTAAACAATATTTATTCTCATGAAAGACATTACACACAAAACATTTAACAATACAATAATAATATACATAAATCATGAGAGGGGATTGACAAACAGGATGGTAACATCCTATATTAATGTCGCTCCCCACTATATGTAACAGGGTAGTATATTTATCCCTATAGGGACTCTGAAGTTTAGATTTAAATGTAAGCCTACTATAGTAGGATTCTTTTACATAGAGCCCCTGTTTTTTTTCAATTTATAAATTATACATGAGTATGCTTGCAGTTCACAGAGGCATGTAGGTATATGCTAATTAGATTTTTGACGTAGAAACAAAAACACCAACACTGAAAGTTATATCGGGGAAAAGTTAAAAACACTGCTAAAGCGCCAGTTGACATGCTGGAGATGGTACATAACCAGAATCTAGTGGGGTTTGGGTCCGTTTTAACGAAAACGTAAAGCAAACTCGTCTCAAACACCGGTATAATTTATAAATTGGAAAAAAAAGGGGGCTCTATTTAAAAGAATCCTACTATAGTTCGAGACCAATTATCAAATAAAATATGAAGGTTTTCCTGGATATTTTTCTTAATACGAACGTCTACCATGACCCATATACACTGCATAGCTATTAGGTAACATGATGGTTTATTCTATGTTAACTTGCAGGTTAGGTTATAGCGCGGACGACAGCAGAAAACGAGGCGAAAACAGGGCATTTTATGCAACTGACAGTACCAATTATCGACCCAATAAAACAGGACAGGGTGCGTAATTTTCTAGTTAATACACATATATGTGTTGTGCAGTATTGAATACAGTGTGTATTTTATTCAATGAAGGTACTGAAAGTCTACGAATTGCCGATAGAGGGATGTACCAATATTTTCAATGGAACTGACAATGCCTCATTTCAGAAACAGTATTACCCCGAGCCAATCATTGCTTTACCCCAGCACGAGAACAAGTACCATGAAATGAGATAGGAACGGAATTAAGTGCCCTTGGGGTGCGTGGATGCAAGGAAAGTTAATGTATTTGATTGCTGCACCAAATTGCTGTGCATTTAATCTCAGTATTAAATGCTACGGTCACACCAGAGCTGCGTCTTCACGAAGACTGTGCGGCGTCCATGAAAAATGCAGAACGCCGAGGTGCGCGCAGTAAGGTCTCTGAGCGCAAAAGCATCTCCGGTCCCGTGGCATATCCATTGGACGCCGTGGGTTTTCCTAGGTCTCCATGCGACGACGCGAACTTTGTGCATGTACAAAGTGCGCGCCAAGTGGCTAGGCGTTCTAACATGCACGCAGTAGGAGTACCGTAAGGTTTCCCAAAGCTCCTCAAGGACGCACATGGTTACAACACAGAGGAGCTTGCATGGAGATCTCACGGAGTCCATGGAGATGCCATTCTCCATCTTGTGAAAATATAGCATAATTTGCAATGATTTTCAGCATTTTTCTGCGATCCAACTGCGCTCTGATAAATGTTACATCGCCGGGCCATGCCAACTCCGTGGAATCGCTGTAGAGTGTGACATGGCCTTTACAAGCGTGAAGAAGTCCGTCTGGCTTCCGACTTCGTAGGTGAACAGGGTATACAAGGTTATCCTTTCACGAAGCTCTCTTACACACTAAGTAAGAGACCATGACGCTCTCTTTGCTAATAACACTGCAAAGAGAGCGGTATAGCTGATAAGACACAAAGCTTTGTAAAATTATTTAAATGATACCCAGATCGTTAAATCATTGCTAGTTCAGTCCCTGTTGGAGGCAACCCGAGATGCCCTCAATGCTTTAGTAAAGAGCTGCGTGTGTGTATGCCAAATGCCTAGGTCAGATTTGCCACGGCGGCCGTAGCAATTATACGGCCGCCGCAGCATTCCCACCGTCAAATCCTGCATCAGTCACATGTTAGGGTAGCCGCACGGCCTATTTTAATTTTGTGGTGACAGAAAACCTGCTGCTTCCGTACGACGTTTGGCTTTGAAGTGGTGACGCACGGCCGCCTTACGGATTCCCTGCTGCAGCCGTAGGGGGACCATTTGTGACACAGCGGTGTGACGTAAGTTATCGCGCATGTCGGGAGTTGCATGGACAGTGAACAGTGAAATCATAATAATGTGATATACACAGGTAAAGACCACTTTAAATGTTGCCCTAACAGGACTCCTATTGGGCTAGTCTTCTATAATATGTTCGCCATGAATCGCTCTACGGCATGGCTACGACGTGTCTAATTTCTACGGCGAATCTAGAAATGAAAAAAAAAAAGGTTATTAGAACTCCGCGCTATAATCCCACGGCCACCCATACGGTCTGTAGAATATAGGGATACGCCGTAGGGCGACCGTGAGGCCACCGTGTTTCTTCTGCGGCCGCCGTAGGTATCTCTCGATTTCGGGGGGCTACGGCCGCGTATCCTAGCCGTAGAGCAAATGTGACTGGCATAATCCAGCAGGGAGAGGGTTGCGCACACTCAGACTCATGTATACCAGTATGCATACCCGCACATCAAACACAATTTGCAACTCTGTGAAGACGGGAAGAAATCCTGATCAAGAATTTATCTTGGACATTTCTTACTGATAATTATGACGTATTTTCATATATTCATTTCTTACGTTGTCATCCTCGCACCTCAACGGTACTTATTGCAGTCAGGACTGTTCCATGCCGTACCGATACAACATGGATCATGCCGTACAACATGGAACGAGTCCTGGGTGCAATAAGTACCGCTGAGGTGCGAGGATGACGATGTGTTTGAAGACATCAATTCGAAGAAGAACTGGCTGTTATGGGCGTTTTCCCCAGGAATGCCATTGTTATCATTTTCAATGACAAATAACAACACAACAAGATGTAGCTTTGCGAGATGATTTAGCCGGTTCGTGAGGTACGAGATGAATATTAATGGAACACACTGTTTGCATAAAAATACGATCACGTATGCAAAATATTGAAAATTACATACATGAATAATTGGCATTGTCCAAATATCTAAGTACAGCATGCAATGTATGTCGTACAAATGGAGATCTCCTGTATATTGCAGCACATAACTAGAACAATAATGAAATACTACTGTTATTAAGCCATAAACTATCGCTCAAAATGTACATTTAATCATGTCAAGTATGTGTCAGGCTAGACAAAGACCATGTTTTCTATTGAACAGCTACATTACAGCATTTAAATATTCTGATATACACCTTGTTAGAATTTCAAATGTTGTCCCCCTAAAAGACAAAATAAAAAACCTGGGGCCCTATTCTCGAAACGTTCTTACGATCTTCTTAGCCTAAGAACGTTCTTAACTTTATCTTAAGGATACCTATAGCATGAGCTATTCAAGTTCTTAAGCTAAGAAGATTTTAAGAAGGGGCCCCATGTCTCTTACGATACTGATTCAAATATTCACATACCTTCCACATTTTGCCCTCCCCACTTTCTGTTATCGAAGTTCAGATTCCAAATACCTATATATTATTTGAAAGGTTTGCATAACAAAACAGTTTTAAGTCAATATCAGTAATAATTGCTCAAGCATCGCCACATAAATGAAAGACTTAGGCGTTCTCTATCATTACAATGAATCTCGACAATTTATACTTAGTGATGAAGTTATTCCAACTTTTGAGTCACTATTATACAATATACATTATACAATATACATTGGCAATTAAAATTCTGATGCCTCTGTTCACAATTATATGCCTCTGTTCACAATTATGATAACAACTGGCACATCTAAACCAAAGGAGTTACAAATACATGATATAATTTTGCTGATTGATAATAATATTATCCGTGTAGCAGACCGACATCTTATTCATAATTATTTGTACATTGTCACATATGTGACGTAAAGCATTAATTCAATCAATCGTTTTACAACAAAGTTACTGGGCTTGCATTTCATGGTAGTCTGGGCGCAAGTCTAGGTTTATGCCACTTTCTGCCATAGTAAAAGTATTGCACATGCTCAGACTTGCGCCTAGACTACAGTATGACTATTTCGGGAAATGCACATCAACTTGCCATCAGATCTAAAAAATAAAAATATCTCCTTTGTACACATCTCACAAATTCACAATATATAGCAATACAAAATAATTGGCAATATATACCCATCTCTAACATCAGCTACTGAATACCAGATATCTGTACACTTACAGTAAAACACCACAAACAAGGGATAATGTTAATATTCAATACCTACATATATCAAGTCCAAATTATGTGAAAGTAAACAGATCAATTCATCTCGTACCTCAATGTAATAACAGCATTTGCAAAAGCATCTTCAGTATCGTTTTTTTCATAATGGGTTAAAAGTTTAACAATTTTTTAATTCGTCATAAATGTAACAACAACATGGGTATTTCTTTTGGAGGCCCGACTGATTTCTGTCAACTGTCACTGAGAAAGTTTGTCTTTCACCAAATGCAGTCAAAACATTCTCACCACCATAAATAAATACTGACAAACACTGAGAAAGTTCTTCTTTCCACAAATGCAGTCATGCTGTTGCAAAAAATGAAATCCAAACAGGAATTATCTCCCCTTCGAAAATGCTTCACGACGATAGGTAGAATTTGCATTCCTGGTAACCATGGTAACAGTATCCTCAGGCCATGGCAACCATTGAGAAAGTCTGCTTCCTGCATAATGATAGCCATTCCGACTACAGCACTCCGCCTTGGGATTGGGAAAGTCCTCTTTCCACATTCGCCCGGCAACCACACATCACGCATACGATTATCACACTGGTTTCCAACAGGACACTTCAAAGAATATCCGTCCAACAACAACGCAAAAAAAATACAGTATAAAACATTGGAGTATGTTGTAAAAGTTCTCCTTTCAGCAAAAAAACTCCTGATTTGTGAACATTTGAGACTTTTTTGGGGGAGCAGGGGAGGTGACCAGCTCATATAGGATGAAGCACTAGTAAAATATTGCACTGGTGTGTGTAAAAGTCTCTCTTCCGACACTCACACAGTCAGCTGGTTTCTTTTGGAGAAGTCTTCAGTGGTTAATGACTTGGATAGTGTTGTAATTCCTTTTGAAAATAACTAAACATGGAAAGTATTGTAGAATATAAGAACTAATTAACTGAAAACAGATGATAGTTACGTAACATTAAAGTTCCATGCTCCACTGAGGGAAAAGATGTCAGAAATTACATAAAACTAAAAATAAATAGTTTGGTGTTTTTTTAGAAATAATACAAACTATATTTGAAATATTTGTTGTTGTTTGGGTGGGGTTTTTTTTGGGGGGAGGGGGAAGATAAATCACATTTCCATAACTTGCTCATTCCACAGAAAGATTGAAAACACAATGAGAATAGTAACTAGAACTTCTCACAGAGTTATGATGATTCGTTGCAACAGGTCATAGATCAACAATTCAAATTGTGAATATATATTAAGATATGCATGACATCCTCCGACATGTGAAGCATGGAACTACCCTCACACCATGATTTATAAACAATGATCAATAGATTAGCAATAGACTGAAGCAGGAACTACAAGTCAGACAACTACTTGTCATAAAGAACAAAATATTTCAGAAAAATATATATTTTGGCAACATTAGATAATTTGTGTTCAAATTATATGCCGGATAATAATTCACCCTTTCCCTTATGGGCATCTCATGTTGCCTTCAACAGGGAAAGGGATAATTGTTCAAAAGCATAAAGGTCACTTCACACCAGAGGCTAGCGATTTATCGAAAGCAACAACAAAATATATAGGAACTGATTCTATCAAAATCTGTCGCAAAGACAAATATTGAGAATTTTGTTTTTGGTGTGCAAGCAAATAGAAAAATGACAACAGTTTTATTACAGAATGTAAATCGCCAAGTTTGTGGCCTAGGTGTGCAAGGACCGTAAAGTGACATTATTCATTAATATCCTGCTACAGTGCCATGTAATGACTATTTCAGAAGTATGATGGAAGTATGAATGATCTAATGAACATGTTGACAGGTGTTCCATTGACAACAGCCTCTGTCAACATGATCAATGCACATGCCAAAAGTAATAAATTGGAAGCATTTCATGGGCATAGGAAGAGACAAACTGTTATGGGTCCACGAAAATGTGGAAATTTTGATTCGGTAAAAAGCACGAATAGGCATACCAAATTCCTCCTTTGAACATTATGCTTTTATGCTTCTGCTATGAAGAGAGTGCCAAGAAAGTATGCATAAGATATGGCAATTATGGTAAAGGTAATCTAAATAGTTAATATACTAACATACAGTATTAGCAAGCTGTCAATTTAATACTTTTGGCACACGGAATGTTTCTGGATATGATCACCGAAAAAAACACTACAGATCTACTAATGATCACCAACCGATGTATTCATATCTACTAATCACCAACCAAAACATTCATAATCTATTTGTCTCAACATGATACCTAAATGCTTGTACCCTGATGCCATCTTTTTCAAATCACTATCCAAAAAGCTGTCAGTTTACTTGTCAGTGTATAATATTACATAGTTTAATGTTAAAATAGTACAAGTACAATTTCTAAATACAATTTCTAAATACTTGTCCATAAAAAGTACTAGAGAGCACTAATAAAAGGGTACAAGATGCTATTAGGAGTGATTGAGTGAATATGGAGTTTAACGTCGCTGCGGGAATCTTTCACCCATTTGCAACGAGATGTCATTAGGAAGATCATGTGACACAAATAGTTATGAATGCTTAGAAAAAGTTTACATTTTAAAATTTAATGAAAGGAACCCATTCACATGGACAGTTTGATCATTGAATTTGATCTCTTGAAATAAAAATGATAGAAATCACAAGTCAAATAGTTGAACATGTTGAATTTGGAAACTTTTTACTTTTAAAATTTATTGTGTGCACCATTTTCCTGGTGAGTGAGTGAATATGGAGTTTAACATCGCTGCGGGCCATTTTCCTGGAGTCAACTCTTTAAATAAGAATGTGCATGTACATTAACTCTCTCCCTGTTGGACATGTTGGATTAGGCACAGACACAGCTCTTTATAGCATCTCCAGTTGCCTTCAGCATGGAGAGTGTTAATATAATGGTTATGATTGGAAATTGTCAAACATTTGACTTGTGATTTCAATAAACATAAATCTCATTAAAATCTAACATCAACTTTCATTCCTCAGATATTGGGCAGGTAATGCTACTTGGCAGATATTTCAATAACCATAGACTTTGTTTGTTTCCCTGAGATGTACCTGTGAAGGTGTACTGCCATCATTGAAAGGACAATATTCATACAATAAATGCTGCTGCTCAAACTCCAATTTATTGAGGTAAGTTTCCATGATCGTGATAATTCAGACATGAGAATGCAGAATATGTTTTTGGAAGAAAATAATTTGAATTGAGAAAGACAACACATTACTAGGCCCGGATGGGCAGCCATACACGACGATTTGAAAAGCAAACCTACCCATCCTTCAATCTTCTAAATTTGTTATTTCGTTCACAGAAATTATGCAAATTAAACTAAATTCCTAGAAATCTGGCAATTACCATAAAATGTGCATGTCTGATAATTGCAAAACAGTAAAAGTTTTAGTCTACACCCAAAAACACTTTGTAAGCCTGTGATTGGATGAGGTCAACACTCAATATTGGGATAGTCACAGAACTAGCTACATAACCTTCAAAATATGTGAGGAGTGTCTGTTGAAATATTATTTTAATCAGATTGGAAAAACACATCCGATACCCTCATGGAAGCATATATTATACATTTCAACAAGATATATGCGGTCTATTTGATCTATTTCTGCAATGTTTCAAGCATCCTATATATGTTAAAAAGCTTTGAATAATAGACATAATAAACTACCATTGTAGAAGCCATCATGGTTACCATACTTATTCAAATATCTTTCTTTCCGACTATATCAAGCACAGTGTGAGTGAGTTTATATGGAGTTTAACGTCGCTGCTGGAATTTTTCACCCATTTGCGACAATATCAAGCACAGAGCAATACATGCGCAAAGTTTATATAACTGTCTATAGACACAACTGTTAAAATCAACTTGTTGGAGCGCTATATCAACTTTTTGGAGCGCTATAAAGACTGAACTTCCACCAGTACTCAGGACTTCATAAAGGCTAAACACATTATACATGAACGAATAGTTGCTCAAATTATTCATATTCATAGGAACGCAAATTTGACATGTATATATTGTATGGTGTCAATGCGCATCGTTTGCTTTGCATTCATTTGTAGTATGCATGAAATGATATAAAATACCTAAATTTCCCATTCCTGCATAGTTTGGCTGAAGAACATGGAGTTGTAGGTGAAATAGTAACCACTCACACGCAGTAGAATATTTCTCCTATTTCACCACAGAACCTGATTTCAACATGTGCAATAGACAATTTCAACATGGCAATAGACAATTCTAATGTAAAGCTACAACCAGATATTATGTTCTCTTCACCAAACTCTGCATGGTATTCTTCATGAGAATTTGCGAACAAATAATAAGTAGGATAATCAGAGAGAAGCAACTTTTGCAAATATTTGACACATGATAAAAATTAAAAAAACATGATTTTTCTTCCATCATCATTAATTGCCAACAGCCAGATTAAACCGACTAATGACGGCACATATTCCAGGAGTTGCTCGGCATCCAATCATCAGTCAGCTTGAACTGGACCATCAGGTCAAACTGACCAATCCAAAAATACATTACAGGATTGCTCTCGAAACTTGATTGGACCAGTGACGAAACAGACTCCAGATTTTTTTGGACATCCTATTACCAAATTAGCTAAGCAATGACACACCCGCTATGGGGTCACGTGACATCATCTAATAGGAACGGGATTTGCAGCAGCAGCATGCACTGGCACGGACTTCACCGGGTACCGCAGATACTCGTCCCCACCCCCCTGTTGCTGCGTGATCGTGAACTTGAAGAACTCGTACACCGACCACGAAATTGCCGTCGCTGGCATCTGGTAAATCACTCGCGCTTGGAGTCCGCGGAAGTACCCGGAGAATCCCTGGAATTCGTAGACGGTCCGGAACGCAGCGGCCATTCCGTTGACGTACGAGATCTTAGTCCTGGCGCACTGTTCCTGCGTGTTGAGGAGGGTCTTGCATACGTCCAGCGGCATCGTGGCAGAAGCTGCCACCGCCCCGGCCACCGCGCCAGAGATCACGTGACTCTTGGGGTCGTACTGCCGCTGGCGGTTTAGGTGGTCCTGCATGAATTCGTAAGTCATAAAGTGGAGACTTTGGAAGGGGATGTTCATAGTCAATTGTGTGGTGAAGCTCCTGTAAAATGCCCTGATTCCTTCCCGCTTCACTATAGTCCTGGCACACAGCTTGCACGTCAGGTACGGACTTCCGTACATCTGCATTCTCTGCTTCACAACTGTTGCAGCAGTCGAAGAACAAAAATATCTTGGTTATTATTAGAATAGAAAATGTAAAGGCATGTATTATAATTTGCTTGACAAAGTAATCATAATTTATAAATGTATGTACACTTATAACATCAGACCCACAGGGGTCGAAATTAACACTAGCCTGCTAGACCGGGCCATTTCCCCCAAAGATAAGGGTATCCTAAGATCCAGTGAGAATAACATTTGATATTTGTATCACTATTCAGGCTAGTAGATTTTAAAGTTATGAACAGTATGATGTACTTGTTAAGAGTTGGATTTTCAAATTAAGAGTACTGGTAACCATGGTAACTACAAAAAGAGATATACCAACCTTCAGCCGGGTTCATTACAATATCATGGAGCAGTGTGGCTGCACAGCCTGCCACCCCTGAAAGAGAAATAAAACATTCCAGATGATGATTATCAACTTACAGTTAAGTTCACATCATCTCTCACTATGACCTGGGGGGGGGGGGGGGGGGGGGTTAAAACTTTTAA